>APFE031296483.1:0-67496 GCA_000404065.3 Pinus taeda | reverse complement strand
GAGGCTGACATTTTTTGCACTTGGTCTTGTAATTTTGATATATCATGTAGCATTTCTTCCTCTTCTTCATGAGTCATGCTAGAGCTTTCAGGTTCCTTATTAGGTGTTTGCATTTTCTTTCCTTGAGGCATTAGTTACCGATAATAATTCTCTACTAGCCCTTTGAATTCCTTCAAAATAAATTTTCAAACCAATCTTAAGCAAAAAGTTCAAAAAATCTACATACCCTTTTTTTCTTTGTAGGAGCTCGATAGTGCCTCTGATGTATCTCTGTACTTTCAGAACATCTAGTTCTAAAATTGTGACTTGTGGTAGCCCTCTATGTCCTCTTTCCAATGCCACTAGTCTGACCCCAATTGGATTCTCCAATGGAGAGTTATGCCAAATCTCCCACAGTGACCTGACTATAGACCTTTTCAGAAGAGAGAACTTGTATGAAGTGCCACGTGTCACTATTTGTACCTCTGGCTCTGAAAAATATCTAGAAGAAACTACAGTCTGTCCTCTTTTTGTACCTTTTTGTGAAATTTCAATCTGATGCTCATAGAGAAAGTTATGATGATTTTCCCCAGGTCACTTGTTTGGAATGTAATTCAGGAGTCTACAAAAAGACCAACTTCCTCAGATAATATCTCCGAAAATATAGCACAAAAAGCTCTGAAATTTCGACCCAAGCTGCAGTACGACGTCTTCTCAAATGGGTTTTTTTTCTGACTTCTGGAAAATCACAGAAAAAAAGTTATAGAGAAAATGTCACAATGACCTATTTGGAGCAGCGAAATCCTAGAACTTGGCTCTGATACCAAATGTTATGAAACCAGCTCAAGAAAAGATAGAAAAGATAGATCAACGCCTTAGAATTCAGTCTCTTCGAGGGGGAAACCTCCTTTACATTACAAAATGAAAATTCTTGGATGAATAACAAATAAAACCTCCTTTCTATTATAGGAGTCTAAAGGAGTACAATATAACCACAACCGACCTAACAATAATATATAAAGCCACAAAATAACAAAGAGGGATTCTATGGGAGCACCAATAATTAAAATATGGGGCAATAGGGCACAACCAATATTAATAAGGGGTACAAACTGCAAGTTAATGGGGGTAATAATAGTATTATAGGCCCAACAAATATTGGGCGATTCCTGATAATGTATAAAAATAATATATAATAAGAAAATTGTTTTTAGTTAAATTACAATATACTTTTCCATATTTTGGAAAAGAAAAATTAGGAGTAATGTTACTCTAGGTTCTTATTATACACTATTGAAAATATTTTTGCATGTTTTTATCATGTTTTACCACAAAGGTCTTATCACATCTCAAGGGGAAACTAGTGGGAAAGGCACCCCCAAAGGCGTGTGATGTTGAACTAAATAAATTATTTTGCTCAAAATTGGTCTTGATGCATCTATATAACTCAATCATATTTAATGTAATTCATATTTTGTAGGCTTCACATGAAAATAAGGTCTATGAATAGCTATATCAAAATCATGAATATTTACATCAAATTATTTTGTTTTCTCATACATCGCTTTTCTAAAAGGTAGATATTTATCCAATTCCTCGAGTTCAAATAAACCAACAACTTTAAAATATGGTGCTTCCTTGTTGTATGTAGGTTTTTCACCTAATTTTTGGATCATAACTATTGTAGTAGTTGTTGCACTTTATTGTACAATTAACAACTCTAATACTGTTGAATTGGTAAATAATTATTTGAATGTACAAAATGAAAAATGAAAATGAATGGAAGATAAATGTGTATTGAAACTTAATTTCCTATAGGATGAAAAAAGAAAGAAGGTAATAACACAAACTCATTAGAAGACTATAGTTGGTGAGTTAAAAAAATATAAACAATAGTCTTTGCATGTTCATTACTTGGAAAAATATGTCACAAAACAATCATCTTCAAGGGATGTTTCACTTCAAGAATGGTAGTGCACCAAGCAATCTATCATTCTCATCTAATAATGTGTGATGCTTTTTTTGTATTTGTATCAAAGTATAATTGCATTAGATGAATGTCAGTCTCATGATAATATGACTCCTATGATGAACACCTATGATCATAGTGCATAGAGCATTTTTCTCTTCATTTAACTAAGAAGATCCCATTTTCCTTTCTTAACAAAAAATAAGTATTTTCAAAGAAAATATAAAATAAACATAGAATATTCTAAAAGGCGAAGATTCTTTTGTGACACCATAAAGTGAAAGGAAAAAAATTGTTAAATAATCAAATATGTAAAGAAATTATTTTTTCTCTTATGGCTCGAATTTCTCATAATGTCTACATTATTCTTTATATGATTGAAAGATATTTTCCATTCCTTGGAAACCATTTTCTTGTTTCATGGTTAACTCCTTTCTATTACCTTAAGATTCTCTTTTCATTAATAAACTCACTTCATATTTTATGTATTTCTTTTTCCTTGATGATGGGTGGAGTGTCCAGTTGAATATTGGACATTTCAAATATTAACATAGTTTATTCCAAAAGAAATAACAACAATGGTTGAAAATGTTGATGATGAAATGACTATGATAGAAAACCTTATGAAAAGGATAAAAACTATAGTAGTCTTATCAATAGGTTGATTAAGGGATCATGTGAGTTCCCACAAGACATCGACTGATCAAGTAACGTCACGAATGCTAAAGGAAATTATCCAAGTATGAAAATTAAAATACCAACATATATGACTTGAAATGATTGGAGTAAGGATTCCTTTAGGCATACTTTATATATTCATTTATTTGTTTATGATGGAATGCATGATACCTAGGTGGGATATAATAAAGGAAGAAGCTTTTTGTATGGAAATATTGTTATAATCCTTTTGATTCAACCATGAATTAGTATCTTATGATTGAGTCACATGACAATGAGTGAATGGGCAACATAATCATGTTATAAATTTGTGTGACATATGAAAGTGACTGCCACAAGAGATAATATGTGATACCATATTGTTTATGGATATGGAAAGATATAATACTGCACAAGTGTCCAATTGTATCCATGCTTATATTGGTGCTGTAGACTTTAACCTTCTTGCAAATAGTGAGGAGCACCTATAGAGGAGATGGTTCCTAAGGTAATATGGAGTACAGAAGGGAAGATCCTTATAGTATTCCTAAGGTATAGATGGGAGGTGACTGACTGATGTGTTGATGTGTTGGCTAGAGCTTCCAAATGATGATGGTGGAATACATGGTATAGAAATGTAGTATATTTATATCAAGCAACAAAGATAGATTGACTAGATGTGATCATGAGTATTGGCACATTGGTTTATTGGAAGAAATATTCAGTTTCATCTTGTAATGGTAGGTATGTTAAGTAACCCATGTACATTAAATCATAACTCCATTTCATTGAGTATGATGAACAATTAAAAATGATTGAATTATTATTTTGTTAATATTATTCTGAGAACACCTCATGGATGGTAGTAAATATTAAAAGAAAGGATTATATGCATAGATACTTGCTTTTATTTGGTTGATTTAAAAGTTTAGTTTGTAGGTAGAATGGTCTCAAATATGAAAATGAGTGTAATTTTGTAAGAAAGATTAGGTGCTACAACACATAAGAGCCCAACACTATGAGAAGGAATCTCATACTTATGAAATATGATATTATTTATGAATTAAACTTGGAATTTATAAGTTGTATTATTATGAATATATCTATGTTAATTGTATGTATATGACACATGGTAGATGATGGATATTGAAGATGGAAGCCCTCAAAGAAAGGCCATTGTTAAGACAAAGGAACCCTATGATTGCCACACATTATATACTACTAGTGGATGTCTAGTAGTAAGTTAGTGATCTCCTTACATGAGAAATCCATGACAAGATGGATCAACTAAGGGATTGTTTAGTAGAGAAGGGGACATCTAAGACTAGAGGGTGAGTGTATCAAGGAGGAGGAAACTTAAAATTTCATGTGGGATGGTGGCTAGAATCTTGTGGGTGAGTTAGAAAGGATAATGAAATTAATTATTTCCTATGGAAGCCATTATATGGGATAGATGAATATCCATAGAGATAAGTATTAAATAAAAAATACATACATATATTTGAATAGATGCTTACATCATGGAATTGAAAAATATTGTGCATAAGATAAGTGTTTCTTGATAATTTCTATAATATGTATGTTTACTTGATTACTAATGTAGGCATATGTTGGAATGTTGAAGTATGGTGGTATACCATGATAGTGAATAGGATGGCACTAGAAATACAACTGAAGAACGAAGAAAATAAGTGTTGTTAATGAGAAGAGAATATTTATGATTGTATTATTAAAAGGGGGATATGATAGGATGTCCTAGTATTGAATCCAATTGATTAACTATACTTAATTATGATTAGATGTTAAATTTTCTTTACCATGTGTATTTTAATTACCATGCTTTATTTACACCACGTGGAAGAAATTTTATGGTACATTGAATAATTTAACTACTATATTTCTTGAATTTAATAAAATAATAGAGCTAATTGAAATAGGATCACATAAAAAAGGAGTTATGATAATAGGAGATCGGAAAGGTGAGAGGGTACTAGTGGGTTCTGCATGATGAATAATCCTTAGTTTTCAATTTTTCCAAACTTTACTTTGTTTCCTTCATCACCATGTTCCTTACTAAAAATCTAGAGATCTTAACTACCAATCATGGAATGCATGTGGTGGTTGTGGAGATGTACACCTTCCACAATTATGAAATTAAGGTGATTAGTACCTTCATCATGGGAATTTTGAGAGGAGTGGTAAAACCTAGATTTTCTCACATTTTCTTTGAAGAAAATCATGTCCCCAAACTAAGGGGGGAAATGAGGTATCGTGGGGTGTTTGGGGATGAGGTGATTTTTTTATTTGTTAATTCATCATTATACCCCCCACACATGTGGGTGATGGGGAGGGAACAAAATCATGATTGGATGTAGGAAATTGACTGTAGAGACGAAATTATTCATGTAGTCTTAGAGGCATGTATGTGAATAGTTGTAGGGAACAAGGAATGATTCATTATTGGTCATTATTGGACTAAGACAAGAAACATAGTACAATACAATGTCACCTAAATGACATAATTAATTTTGGTTATAGGATGAATGATGGAGGCCATTTCACATTCACATGAATAGTGTGTGAGCATTATGAACTCATACAAATAATATTGAAGAGAGATGCATGGGGCTAGACATAATAGAGAAGGAAAATCATATGTAAGAGAAGTAGGTTATAAGAGAGAAAGAAATAGAGGGAGAGGTAAATTCATTCTCTCTTGGTTGATGCTAACATCCATGAAAGTATCTTTAGAGGTATCGATTCATACTAGGAGGTTTATCAAGGAATGATAGAGACCATTTTGAATTCATGTGATGAGAACTACAAAAATATGTATAGATTATGAAAATAGATAAGAAAGAGATTCAAATGGTTAGAAGCTAATTCCTTGGAAAATAAGAGAATTCTAGAGAGGGATAGCATAGGGAGATTAAAAAATTAGGTTGCAAAGGAATCCATGAAAGATATCATGCTATGTGATGGAGAAGCCATGGATGGAATCTAAGAAGCAAAGCATACTAGTGTTGGTTGAACGACCAAGAAAATAAGGCTTTAAAACTTGAAAAGGTAAACAACTAAGTAAATGTTGTTGGAGTTAATGGATAGTATTTGGACCCTCTATGCACACATAGAGGGAGTGATCAGAGAATTTTGAGGGAATATTGAGTAGATAAGGAAGGTATTTTCCTTTTTCTATGTAAGGAGAGAAATGTGTCACCAAAATAGTTGTGTTGTTCCAAGAAAAAATTAGCGGTGAGACAATGGGATAGGTGATTTTTGTCCTCAGATAGAATGATTTCCATAAAAATGTTCTAATTTTCTTTAGTGGTATCATAACCTCAATTAGGGTGGCCTAGTATAAAAATAATAAGTGCAATAAAGTGTATGGTTGCGTGGAACATTTATCTATCTAAGTTAATGTCGGCCTTCAAGTTTGAAATAGAGAAGTTTTTCCTTTAGTTTGTTTATTCAATCAATTAATACAATGCACTTTGTTGGAGTATTTTAGTATTTGATATTGTTATAGGTTTATTATTTCTTCATAATGAGAAATCAATTTTATATGTGCCAACGTAATTCTTGTAAATGGAACTTTGTATGATGGTACAACAGTTTTACTAAGTATTATTATCTCTATTTATTTTTGGATGTGAGTGTGTCAGTAAAAATCCATAACGTTATAGCTTGTGATGAACATGTTTTGTGAATCGATATTTCAGCTATAGGATACCATTAGGAATAATGAATTGTGGAAGGAACATATGATTTCTTTGCTAATGTTATTCATGAAACTAGAGGTACAATGATTTCTTTGCTAATTTTATCCTTGAAACTAGAGGTATATATTATGCCTAGTCTACTTAATCATACTCATTTACCTTGTAATCTTTTTTTATTAAAATAAGAACTCAACTGTTATGCACCAAACTAGAGGTAAAACAAATATAAACCATTTATAATAATTTTATTTATTAAAATTAATATAACAAAATTTAAATATAAAACATAATTGTGCAATGGAAAATTCCAAAAGACATAGTTCCTCTATACCCCAGGGTTTTGAAAACCAGGCTATCCATGAATATTTTTCTTCCTCCAAGTGCTTCTTGAGCATTTTTTTGTTTACATGTATGTTTTCATCCATGGGATATGAGGATCAACTCTTTAATTAGAAACTTAATTGCAGTACTCGGAACTAACAACAAATTTGTGCACACTTGATCAAATCAGTGTACACATATATGTTTGTGTGTTTGTGTTGGTTTAGATTGGATTTCAATCTTGGCAAGTATTGGTAGAGTATATAAGATTTTTTAGGATGAGCAAGACAATATTGTATCTCCAAGGAAAACCTCTTCTACATTAAAAATTTTGACAAGAAAATTTACACACAACAAATTTGGAAACCTAATTGATTTGTCATATATATATATATATATATATATATGCACACATGGACTGCTTGTAATTTTTCATTGTTTAAATTATATTTTTGAATTAAAAAAAATGAATTCAATGTCTTCAAAAATTACTTGAGAACTTGGATTGTGTAAACTACATAGCTTAAACGTGCAATTCTAACACATCTTTGTTTGATTTCAAACAAAATAGACCAAAAACTATTCTTAAAAAAGGGCCACAATGAGACTGCTTAAAATGTTTTAGCCATAAAAAATATTTTTTTCAATTGCTTTATATAATGAATATATAGTATTTTTTAGTCATATATATATATATACATTTTAAATATTTTCTTTGAAATATTTTATCTATGGAATATATTTTCCACATTAAAATGAGTTTACTATTATTGATATATTTTTGAATACATTTCAATATTAATTAACCCTCCATATCAAATATTTTATTTATTAGTCACTTTGAATATTTTATTATTAATTATATATTTTTAAATGTTCCATTTTAATTCTATATTAATAATTAAATAAAATACATATCCCCTGGAACATTTTACTTTTAATTACTCCTCTTACAACATTGAAATATTTTTTTATGATCAACATTAAAATAATTAGTCATTTGCACTCTCTCCATATACATATGCATGAAGTTGAGATTGAAGTAAATTATTCCACATGCATATATGAAAACATTATTGAGTCATGTACTAAAATATTTTTAAACATGTATAAAATATTTAAAAAGTTTTTTAGTCATGTAACAATTTTAGAAAGTATAAGAATTATATTATTGTTGTACTCAAATGTATAACATTTTTTTATTATTATTTTTAGTTAATTTATTTCTCTATAAAATTGGTATTAGATTATGATAGTTCATATGGACATTGAATATTTTATTTATGGTTTACAGTAAGTAAGAGTATAACATGTATATTCATTTTTTTACAGTCCACATTTTTTTTACAATGAAAATTTTGACTAAAAAATGTGCACACAAGAGATTTAATCCCTCTCGAAACCTAATATATTTATAATTAAAATACACACACACACACCACGTGTCATTTTCATTGTTTCAATTATATTTTTGAATGAATAAAATGGATTCAATGTTTTCAAAATTTACAGTGAAAAAATGACTAAAACATTTGTATAAAACATATTTAATCCCTCTAAAAACCTAATAGGTTTGTAACTAAGATATATATTATATATCATACACACACACACACACACACACACAACACATCGTAATTTTTTAATGTCTTCAATTTTCTTTTAATGCCTTCAAAATGTTAAATCTCTCTCCTCTTCATGGTTACCGTATATATGAATATGATTTCCTCTAAAAACCTAATAGGTTTGTAACTAAGATATATACACACACACACACACACAACACATCGTAATTTTTAATGTCTTCAATTTTCTTTTAATGCCTTCAAAATGTTAAATCTCTCTCCTCTTCATGGTTACCGTATATATGAATATGATTTCAATGATTGTTGATGTGTATGGGCACCCAGTAAATAAAAATTGTGCTGCATCTATGCATATAAAATTTCTCAAAATATCTCCTCCATTTTCATCTTGCTAATGAAATTTATTTGAAGTAAATAGTTTCAAATATATTATTCATTTTCTTAAATTCTCATTTTAATATAACATTTTTCGTTTCAATCTTGAAATTTTGGATGTCAAACCTTGTTTTGATAATATATATATTTAAACATATTTGGTTATTTTGTTTAATAACATGTCTTCAGACTCCATTCAATTGTGTTCCAGCTGAATTTTTCAAACGGCCAACACCTTACTATTCCAAGAATAACAAATAGTAGAAACATAATCATAATTGATAAAATTTAAACAATTTTAGCTAAACTTGATTTTTAATAGAGTGCCTTCCAACAAACAGTCTTCTGGTAGATTTTTTCAAACTATCAGCACCTTGGTATTCAAATAGTAACAACTACTTTATCATTAATTCATACAAACGTATTTACAAAGAGTGTACGTTGAAGATAAAGGGTAAGTAACAAAATAAACAATGAAATTTGGGTTGTATTGATTTTGCAACGTAAGGGATTACTTTTTTGGAATAGAGATTTTTAAATTTTTCATAGATGTTGAATTAATGATAGGTGGAAGCTGAGAAGAAAGAATCAAACATCAATTATTTTAACAGGATTGAAAATTTTAAAAATATATTATCTAAATAATATTTGAAAATGACAAGTATATATCATAAAATTAATAACTATAGATACCAAAAATACATTAAAACACAGACTTAGTTGTACCATTGTACCTTATTCTTGACTTATTAATTCAAATTTCACTACTTTGTGAACAACCCTGTACCACTATTCTCAAACTTGACTTCTTAATTCAAATTCTACAACTTTGTGAACAACCCTCGTATATGATTATGACTAAATAGATGCAAACTTGAAGATGGAAAGAGCACTATTCAATCTTTAAATAGACATGAAAATAAGATACTTGAATTTTTAAATAAAAATGAATTATTCGTTTACGACCATTTGTTCCAAAAAATGAGGGCCATTTTCTCAAAATTAATCCCAATACCATGAAATATGGGCAAATGAAAGAAAAAAAACATTTTTTACGCTCAATGGGGAGGGAAAAATAACCATCATAAATAACTATTCTTCAAAATTAAGGCGAATGGAAGGTTGTATCTCCTAATTTCAAGGGCTAAATTTACTTTTTTTACCCTCTCCATTAAAATAAGATGGGCTAACCCCCATACCTAATTTTTTTATAAAATAAATTTGAGGAGATTTGTAATAATGTACTATGATACAAAATATTTGCCCAATAAAAATTTAAAACCCCTTAATTTCGCCCAAGGGCTAAAATTTGCCCCTAAAATTTTCCATGACCAACTTGCAACTGTTGGGGAAACACCTCAACCTTCAAAGCTAGTAGGGATAATGTCTTGGAGGATTGGAAAGTCCTCATCCAAAGTATATTAGGTAGAGACATGCTACCAGGATGAGAAAAAATGTGGGTTGACTTACAACAGGATTATTTGATGTGAGCTCCGCTAAAGAGCTCTATCAGTGGTAACAATAGCAACAAACCAAAGGGTGTGAATGAGGAGAAGAATGTGGCCCTCGCATTAAAGGGTCACAGTCAGAGGTAGTGGGAGAAAAAGAAGAAGAAGAAGAAGGACCTATATAAGGTCAAGTGCTTCAGGTGTGGCAAGTTTGGCCACTACAATACCCAGTTTCCTCTCAGAAAGAAGGACAAGCAGGAGAAGTAGGACCAGAGAACATCACATGTTGAGAAAGATAGGTTGTCCTCCACTTTGGAGTAAGACTTAATGATGATGGAAGCCATACCTCCAAGAGTGAGGTGGGGTGACTTGGAGTTGTAGCCCCATAGAGCTACATAGATTGGGCAAGGTCCTTGAGGAGTCAACCTCATGGATAATTACCTTCATAAAAAGGCCCACATTATTCAGTAGCAGGATGGATCAGTGGCAGTTGATGCAGTCAGATGTTGAGGAGCGCAGTGCAATGTTGACAGTAGTTTAGGTGGCTCAGTGTAGAGTTAGCAACAACATAGATTCTTTAGTGACATTGCAAATACTAGTAACAGTCAAGACTCGAGAGACAGATGCATCATACTGAACACATATGATTCAATATTTTGGATGCTTCTAAGTTGCAGTAGTTGTAGTTGCAATAGAAACAGATGAGAGGGAGTTGTAGTAAAGATGCAGAGTTGGCAACAATATAACAGTGTCAGCAGCAACACAAATGCAACAATAGAGTTTTGCAATGGTTGGTGCAAAGAAATAGGCAGTCATAGTGGCTAGACATTAGTAGCATGATAGGAGATGATACAAAGTCAGAGTGTTGTGGCAGGGTATGTAGCACTAGAACACATTCCTTGCTAAGAGGGAGTGTGTTTTATGTAGCATCGGATGTGCTCTAGCCACGAAATTTGGTGGAGATGATAGAATACATGAGATCTCCAAAACCCACAAATTGTTTCTACAAATTCCACCTAGAAATGACTTAATTAGATTATTAACCGATTTTTAAATATTTCCAAAGTCTAAACTTAGGGAATATGGTTAATTAATCAAAAATAATTAATTCAAGGTGAGAATAGTCTAGAAACTCACACAGATCGACTCTAAGATGATACCAACCATCTATTAAGTTTTAATCTTGGTCATTGGTGCTCCAACAGTGGATTATAAGAGGGTGTCGATGGGAATTTGGAGAAGATACATAGTAACACCAGAAGTTTGATTTCCTTGGCAGATTGATTTCCAAAGTAGTAGCAGTCAGTTGTTGGAGAGCTAGCAATCAAAATAGTGAGTGAGGGGCAGAGAGAATGAGGTTGGAGAAATATTTCCACATACAACGAGTGAATTTACAGAGAGGCAGAAATACCACAGTGAGGTTGGCGTAGGGGCTATGAAGAAGCCCTTAGAGGGAAATTTGATTTAGTTGGAGAGAAGTCGAGTTTCAGCTCCAGAGGAAAGGAATGGGTTATAGAAGGCCGAAGAGAGAGTTTCTCAGCCAGTGGTAGACAAGATGCATACATGAGCAGTTGATTCAGATGGAATGTGCCAGATACTTCTCTAGGGTGATGCAGGCCACCATAGAGGTAGTTTGCAAGACTCACTTGGAGCTTTAGTTGGAGCCCAAATTTTCTTGTGGGATGAGGAAAATTCCTCACTAGAATTTTTCCAATATTTTTCTCGATAGGATTGCCAAATTTGGCATCTAGATTATTGTACTCAAAATTTCTCACTGCTACATAATAATAAAACCCTCAGATGTTCTATCAGTTTTCCCAAGTTGGCTTTTGCCGAAGACAATTGTCCAAAAATAACAATGCCATTTTTATTGTGTTTCTGCTAGTATTTTCTCAGTTTCTAACACTATTATTTCCATAGAATTTTGTTTGTGAAGGTTGTAATGTGATTTATTTGATATTTTCCATAACAAATAAAATAATTAACAGTTAGAAAAATAAATTCTAGTTGTTGCAATATGATTTCAGTTTTGGATTTGTCACAGTCAAAGATTTGAGACGACAACGATACACTGTAACAATAAGAGTTCCTCCAGGTTATCTGAGAATATAGTGTTTCACAACAGGTATAAGCATATAAAAGGTAGGTATCACTTTATCAGGGATTGTGTACAATGTGTGATAGTTCAACTATAGTATATACCTACAGATCAACAAGTAGAAAACATTTTAACGAGACCTTGGGGAAGGCGAAATTCATCTTCTTTAGAGATAAGTTGGGTGTTATGCAGAAGACCTTCCTTTCTAAGAGGGAGTGTTAGTTTATGTAACTTAGATAGGTGTTCTAGTGTCAGGTGGTGTCTATGAGGCTATAAACATAGATGGATTAATTATCTCCAATACCTAGAAAAATATTTCTAAGGAAAATTGTCTTAATTAGATTTAATTAGCCAGTTTAATTATTTTCATAATTCTAACTTAGTAAAAGTGGTTAATTAATCAGGGATCAAGTGAGAAAACTCGATTTTTCTCTAGTGACTTATAGAAAAGTGATTGAGTGAAGTAAAGATTATCTTAACCATTTACTGTGATTAGATCGTGGTCAGTGATTTCTCAACAAGAGACTATAACAGGAGATCGATGGGGATTTTGGAGATTATTCGAACACAATGAATTGCAGAGAGAGAAAGAACATAGTGATAACATGGAGGAAACCAATAGTTAAATTTAACAATGGTTGAAGATTAAGTTTCCAAATAGATATTTCTTCACAACAATTTCTAGATTCTCAGTGACAGAGGGAGATCAATTTTATCTGCAAAGGCCAAGTTTCCTAATAATGTGATTTGGTTCTACAAGGTCGAGTTTCCAGAGCAAGTGAAAATTTTCTAGAGTGATTGATTTGCATAAGAGAAGTTGAGTTTTCTAGTGAAGGTCGAGTTTCTAAAGGAGGCCAATTTGATTTCCCATTCTGTGCAAGTTTTCAGAGGATATTGAGTAATCTACCAAGGCTGCATGTGTGGGTCGATTTAGGGTCATATACAAGGGTTGAATTGATTTGGAGGGGTTGAGTTACTTCTAGGAGGTTAGATAATCTTGCAAATGTGAAGAAATAATTTTTTGGAGGTTTGCTAAATTTATGGAAAATAATGTATGTAATTTCAATTACATGATTGTTGAAGAATAATAAAACCCTCATTTGCAAAACTGGTTTCCCCACACTGGGGTTTTTCTAGGGACAATTTTTCCAATGTTATCGATGTTTATTATTTTTTGTGTGTGATATTTTCTCAGATCCTTTGATTTAATTTTGGTGAAGTTGTAGTAGTGTTTTATTCAATAATTTTCATATATAATTTACAAAAGAAAAACAATATATTGAAGATAGGTGAATAATAACCAGATTAACGGCAACGTTTTAAAAATTTCACATCCTCGAGTTGTAGTGATACTTCATTTCTCTCTATAATAAATTTGGCCAATCCTTAGACTTTTACCAACTTGGTAGGCTTCAACCCCTAGTCGTATTCTTGAATTTTAGATCTGTGTTCCTCCCTTTTCCAAATATTCCTATTGAGAAAGAAAGTATTTCACCATTGGATGATGCAACACTCAATTGTTCCGAAATGTCCAAAGTAATATTTAAAATAATCCAACACGTGAACTAGTATGCAATCTTTCTTTTCCATGATGGAGTAATATTCTTCTCCTTCAAGTCATAAAGGTAATGGGTTGTTGCATACTTTGTCAATTTCTTATAATAATACACATGCAATAGTATCCTTTGAGGTAAAGGTGAAAATTCCAAAGTGCTTGGCATAATTTGGACTTGCGAAGGTCAATGTTTAAAATATGACTTTTTGATATTTTTAAAGGTTTGTTCGCTTTATGGACTCAACACAATTTCTCGATCCTTGAACATAATTGAGATGGACTTGGTGACCTTTGCAAAATTTGGTATGAATCTCTTGATGAAATTGATCTTGCTTAAGAATGACTAAATTGCCTTCAGATTTGAAGGGAATTTCACTTGTTAAATTCTTTCCACACTAGTTGGATTAATATTGATAGTGTCCTTAAACATAATATTGCCCAATAATTTCCCCTCATTTATCCACAAAATTAAGTTTTTAGTGTTGAGAGATATCACATATTTTTAACTTCTCTTAAATACTTGCCTTAGGTGATGAACTTATGAATTCTTATATTTATAAACAAAACAATGAAATAGTCTTGGTAAATAACAATAATCCTATGCACAATGTCTCAACATGAATATTCCATGGATTTTATAGATATAGATCCAACATTTATTTTATCATATGGAAATCGTACACTCATATGTACTCATTAGAAGACACTCAGATTCAGTGATCAACACATATAAAGGCTACATTTTCAGCTGAAACCACCATGAAGACAAAAAATTAAAGGCTTTCCTAAGGTTTAAGTTAAAAAATTGTACCACATAGGTGCATCATTACTAAAAAATAACAACACATTGTTGTTTCTTCGATAGTTGTGTGGTCACAAAAAGTCCAATCAACACCTCAAGTCGCGAACTTGCTTGAAGAACACTCCAACTCTTGACATGATGGGCTGAAAAATTCAAGACTTGAGCCCCAAGAAGCCTTAAAGGCAAGGAGATGGTAGTTCTCATCTCATTTATAAGGTGAACAACCATATTGATGAGCCAAGGAGGGAAGGAGTATCCAAAAAAATCATTAAATACAAGTTCATGTAGAGCCAAAAAGAAAGAAGTATAGCACTGCTATGTTGCCAAAATTTCTCCCTAGCAATCAAGCTTACCATTGAGAATATAATTCCATCATTGGGAGTTTTTTCTATACTTCTTTGAGAGAACATGAATGGGACTACCTGCAAATTGATTCCTTGTTGAGAGTTTTTGAGCATCATTGCCCAAACAATTTTCTTCAAGTAAAAGACTTGTGCTTCATTAAGCTTTTTTATGTGTTATTTAGTGTAGTTTTAGTTTATATTTGTTCATGCATTGTTTTCACTACTTTCAATGTTTTGTTTCTCCATGTTTTTCCACTAACAACATCCAATTTCTTGTATGTTCCTTGTAGGTAACAACCAACTCCAAGGAAGGTGTCTTTGGTACTCATAGACAATAAGAATTCCATTACAAGATGGTGACTCCACGTGTTTCTTTTCTTTGATCTAATTCGTTTTTTTGCATGACCTTTCTCTCTACATTTTCACTCCTTTGTTCCTATGTTAGTTCTCTGAAAATTTTATAAGCCCCCCTTGAACCTGTTTCTGGCACGGAAATACATTTTTTTAAATTTTTGTGTCGATAGCACAACCTTTATCATAAAAATACTCACGACAAATGCTTCCGTGTAAAACATATCCTTAACGGGTTATATAGATCTCAAAAATTCATTGTAATTTTCCTTTCCTGAGTGAACTGCCTTCACTTCTACAATTTTTTTGCAGATAGATAGATTTTTTAATTTCTTTACTAACCACTATTAGTAGGGAAATTACGTGGTCTCTACTTTCAAAATTTTCAATTCAAACATAGCTTAATTAGGGGAAGAGTAAGTGGCCATAATCCACACATGTTTTCAACTTGTTTTGCTATTTTTTCACAAGTCACATAGCTTAATTAGGAGGAGAGTAAGTGACCCAAAATCCACATATCTCTTTGACTATCCAAATAATTTATACTTTATTAGTATTGGGACTAGGATCGGGTGTTATTAAAGAAAGGGAGTAGCCACTAATTCCCTTACGTCTCTTAGATGGTCCTGGGCTTGCTTATGAAATATTTCTTAAAGCACACAGTTTTTCCATCTCCCTTTTAGGCTCATATAGTCTAGTAAGAAGGAAGTGGCCCATTATCCACACATTATTTTTTTTGATGTAAGTAACAAGCATAACATAGTGTAAGTAGAATATTTTGTAAAGGATCATCGCATATCCACTTCACTACACACTTTATATGCTCAATCTGTCACTTGCACACACATTGTATTCTACACAGTAAGCTACTATAAACTTTGTACAAAAGGCCTCCAGTTTGAGGAGCTTTTGTACTTAGTTTATTTTAGCTTACCTATTCAAACCATAAGTGAAGTAAGACCCTCTAAAAGAAACCATAACTTGCAAACATTAAATTCCCCACAGAGGCCACAAAAGAATTTATATCTTAGGTTAGGACCATTGGGGGTAGGCATCCCATAAACTGCCATGGTCATGTTACATTTTGAAACATAGAAGTTGTCTTCAGGGTGGTTCAAATCCTTCATCATCCCATGGAAAAGAATACATAGGCACGTCAAAAATCTGATTCAGAGGAGTTCGACTTAGGTCCCAGTGTGTGTGATACTATATAGGGCTACTTGACCTGTATAGTGCTCGATATTGACGACTGAATACCAAGAAGATAAAGACTCGACTACCCCTGTGGGATGAAGGTATCCTACTGGCAATATTTAGGGTATCTTTACTTATAGGTGGAGGTGTGGGAAGAACTAAAGCCTGTTCATTACGTTGGTTGATTCTTTGGTTGCTGGAAGCATCGCCGGTTCTTTCGAGACATATCCCTAGTATCCGTCAAAAAGATATCATTACAAGGCCCAATTACTTTGAGAGTGGAAATGAAAAATAGGTCTTGTTAGGATTTTTTATCATATGCAAAACAAACAAAGACCTTTTTATTGTTTTTTTGATCACATAACATAACTTAAAGGGAAAGTAACCATTTATTTTTTGCGTTGTTTTATGCATGTGATTTACTTTCTTTGATACATATTTCCCCTCACCACAGAAGTAACACACACTCCATTTGACACTATAGAGAACCTA
Organism: Pinus taeda; assembly: GCA_000404065.3. Classification (NCBI taxonomy): domain Eukaryota; kingdom Viridiplantae; phylum Streptophyta; class Pinopsida; order Pinales; family Pinaceae; genus Pinus; species Pinus taeda. Next base: position 50,606 of record APFE031296483.1, on the reverse strand, counting down.
ATGCTACCTCATCGCTCTAGGCACTTCCAAAGACTCTCCCCATTGTCGGGAGGTGTGCCAGGTCTCTTACCATTTCAAAGTAGAATACATCACGCAAAACTATTATTAGTTCATCCTTTATTGGTGAAACTTTTATTGGGACCCATTCCCCTCAAAGTACTCCTTTCACTACCCCTCATGGGAGTCTACATGCTACCCCTTAGAGGACTCCACACATCACCCCTTCCGGAGTAGTCCATCTCACACTTCCCCACAGGGAAACCCTTTTCACATCGCAATTCAAAATCATTTTACGATGGTGAAAAACACCAAAATATTGTTTCTCGCTTCCTTAAATCTCTTAGATATATGCAAGTTGACAAATGACCCCATTCCACATAGTCCAAATTGGCCCCCTATCAACCACACTACCCTCAGATATACCAAAATCTGAAAGGAAACAAGGGGAAGATCCAGGAAACCACATAATGACCTTTCATCTATGGAGCTCATCCAACAACATCATAGATGACTTAGTTCACCTATGCCTTTTTCAATGCACCCTCATGTGGTGCAATGGTACATAAGCGAGGCCTCAAGTTCCCATGGGGCCTTTAACTCTTTAGCTAGGTCATTTCTCACATTCTTTGAAGTCCCAATATATCATGATATGGGATTGGGTCTTCTCACCCATTTTTGGTAAATGCCTACCATACATGTCTCAGACCATGTCCATGAATGGTGGAAACGTCAAAGCCTGTGCAAAGTGAACATAGAACCAAACCTCCTCCTCAACTTATTTTTGAAATCTCTTGTGCCCATGATCTCAAAATATGTGGCTACCATGTTCCCACAAATAGAAGAAGAGGTTATCAGTAAAGCTCAACAATTTGAGCTCCTTTATACTCAGTTTGGATACCTCTAGCATGTTCTACCTAATGCCCCTCGGCTACATCCTTTTAAACCAGAGACATGGGGAGAATCAAGTGTTGTAGATGGTTTGGTTGGTACCATAGCCCAAAATCAACGCAGAAACACTTTCTAGCAACCTGGAAATGTGTACAATGGCCCAACCATTTACTATCCATATAGTACTCCATCTGCAGTACAAACACCATCCAACATGAGATACTATCCCAATCATCCCGCACCCTTGCAGAATCCTACTATGTAGAGTAACTGATACTCTACCATGAAAAGTGTCCAATACCCTCCCATATAGGGTGGTCAATACACTCCACATTTTGCAGAGGTGGTTTCCACCTACCAAAGCACTTACACCATCCCAGGACAAGGGAATCCTTAATTGCCTTTTACAGCACCCCAATAAAGTAACCCCACAACACAACCTAACACTGGGGTTAATTTCGTGTAACTTTCTTTCATGCAACAACAAGAATCTTTTGAATAGTTGAATATGACCAGCCCACCGAACACCAACAAGAAGAAAGGAAAGAACAAGCAGAAAGGAAAACTTGGGCAAGGGTGAACAACAAACAACAACCCTCGCGAGCACTGGCTGGGGGAAATCCCCCTAATGGGAACCAATACCAGGGCCAGAATAATAACCACCCACAAAACTAGAACAAGAACCCTAGTCTAAGGACTAATCATGTTGGTGCTATTTATGGGGAATATGGGCATTACACCCATGATTTCCCTCAACTCCCTGAGTTGAAGAGGATGAAAGATGCTAGGGGGCAGGGGGCCAAACCAATAACCTGTAGTTATGCAGAATCCATTCCCCCACTAGGGAGTAGTGAATACCCAATACGAACCCTCCCTCCAATAGTATCAAAATCCTCCTAGAGGAAGTTCCCAGGATCCCACCAATTGTGATAGTTTCATGGCAAGAGAAGATGTCATCTTGAAAATATGAAGCCTGGAGCATGGAACCCCTCCAGAAACCAACCCTTCCACATCAACCACCATTTATGCTATGGCACCTTTAACATTACCTCAACCCCTGGTAGAAACCATCCTACGAATGGTCAAAGGATCACTACATTGAGAAAGACATACTTCAAAGGTTTCTCATAACTACAACATTGTTGATGATTTAGCTAAATCCCCATCATCTAGTTAGCCCTTGAGGTTTTACAAACTTTCTCAACTCAATATAAATACCTTATTTATATGCTAGGCACAATTGACCCAGCTAATTCTCATTTGATGGCTTTCGATTTGGATAACATTACTCCTTGTCTTCCATCAATAGTCACCTTCTAGATTTTGGGCACCATTCAGAATATCAACATCCATCACTGCATCGTTGATGAGGGAGAATCCACTTGTATCATGTCCAAGTAATTTTGGCAAAAACTAGGATCCCCTAAGATCAAAGAATAACCCATTACACTCAGGGCATACGACAGGAAACCCTTCACTCCCATAGGAATTTTTCAAGGTGCTCCAGTAGAACATTCTAGTAATATAGTTCTCATAGATATAGAGGTCCTTAATGCCCAACTAGATTATGATATTCTATTAGGCCGTAGCTACATCTATATGATGACATTAGTAGCATCTTCAATGTTTCATATCATCATGTTCCCCCATGATGGTAAAATCGTTATAATAGATCAACTCACATAATACAAGAAAAGGGCGTCCACCACCCTTGATGTTGTATTACCCTTCGTAGGATCCCACACAGAGGTGGTCACATATTTTACTTAAACAAGTCTAAGGATGTTCAAGGCATCATCACTCCTTGGCACATACTCATTTGATCCACCTTTAATTGAGCTCGCCCTTGTAGGCCTGATGTGTATGATGAGTTCGTCAAACACACCTTAGCCTCAAGAACCAGTTCCAAACACCCCTAGTTTTGTGACTACTGACTCAACGTTCCTAGCATATGCAATCACTCAAAAATCTTTCTTGTATCCTCCACCTGGTTTTGTCTCACACCAAGTCATGGCAATGTTGGCATTACCAAATATGGCTTTCACAATACATGTCTAGTATTTGGCCCCACAGGCCATGTCAGCAAACTCGAAAATTACCTCAACATGAATCTTTCCTATTCCCAACCCTCGCGAAGTCACCCCAAAATGAGAAATAGCTACGTCGACACCAAAAGGTGCCACCAAAATGCACAAGACGAAAGGAAATAAGGTGGAAACCTTAGTGACTTCCTCGTCCAGGGTACCACCACCCTCTGCATTATGTGAAATATCGGGGCATCCTACCAACTTGTGCCCATAATTAGAGGAGTTAAAATATCTTCTTCACGCCCCAAAAACACTAGTAGCCCCACCTCCACCTTCAGGAGATAAGGCCACACAACACATAATAAGGCATTATTCACCAAACATGGATGTGCTATATGTGCAAAGTACAGACATTACACATATCACTATCCTGAAATTCCTTGTTATCGAAATGTGTTAGGAACTCTCGCTCAAACCAATTTCGTGACACCATCACTTCTCATCATGCTAGTGGCAGACGATGGGTCAAAACCATTTATTGTGTCATCAAGGAAGAAGCTTTGCACCCAGTTTATCCTTGCGACTATTATCATTCTACCTCTCGCGCACGTTCAATATCCAATAGGATGGAAAATATGCCTACAACAATTTTGGAAAACCCTTCTCACTCCTACACCCTATGTGATAGACCAGGCCATTTGCTTAATCAATCTCGAGAATTGAGAAAAATTAGAGACATTTTTCTCTTATTGTTCCACCTTCCTTGAACTACCCACTCAAACCAGTCTAGACACATGTAAAACCATTCTCACATTTTTTACCAAGTTCATCATACATGGAACTATTAATACCTTCGTGATTTCAAGCAGCAAGAATAGCCTTGTGTCAAACTAACATAGGGATCATAAATCATTCTCCTATCATCGATACTAAGATCCATAGGTGGCGTGTTCCCTTACATGCCCACATCATGACACGAGCCACCCATCGTCATCATAAACCACGAGAAATGTTGATATACACACCATTTATTACATTGGCACAAAATCTACATTAAGTGCAAGCCACACATGCAACATTTGTACCAAAAACTTTCATAGTTCAGACACCTGTCCTATGTTGCAAACATTTAAACATCTTAGCATACAACACCACCTATTTCAAGGAATCCCTAAACACAATCCTCGCATAGAGGAAGATGCTTTGGCTTTGTTGTAGTGGCTACAAAACCCTCCAAAATTTTGGCCTACACTCAAATTTTGGAGCCTACTGTGGATCCTGTGATCATTTGTTCCTTACTCACTTATTGGTAAATTGATAATTTCAAGTTCCCTTCTTCGACCTCATGAGTCATTCATGCTTTTATCTTTATACAACAACTATCATCTTTGCGCATGGGAGTTATCCCTTATCATGCAAAGGGAAGCTTTGGCTTGCTTCAAGGGGCAATGTTTATGAAAATGAATTATTCTTATCATACAGAAATATTTCCCACTCATTTCCAAAGTTTCATACACTATTACACAAGTGTCATCATTATCCTTACAAATTCTATCGTTAGAGTTGCACTTGTTGTAAGCTGCCACAAAGGTTGTTGCATTAAGCAAAGTATGTTTTCATGTGTTCTGGATGATCTATGTTGTATCACTAAGTGTCTAAGTGTTCGGTCGTAGTCAATTTATATCATTTCTCACATCAGTTCCACTGATCCCACACTTAGAAAAATTCCAGAGGATTCCTAGCAACCTAGCTTCATCCAATCTTCCTAAACCTTGCACTTCACATCTCCAACCCTCAAGCCTTTTCCTTGCCTCCTGGAACTGTGTAATGTGAAAAAATCCTAGCATCCCTTAGCATCCAAAACTATGCAGAGGCTACCTCCGGTGACTTTCCCTCAACTAGGGCTCACTGCCCTCAAGAACTACACAAATTTTTCCTCCAGGGCTTCATCCCACAGCAGCCACTGCCTGCTTGAACTGTGCAATTTTTTCCCTCAGTTGGCACTGTTAAGTCTTATCCCTCAGTCGAGCCCAATTACTGATCCTTCTTCCCCCTAACCTTATATCAGTTCTAGCTTTGTCAGTGGATTATCATGCAACATCTTAGACTAAGGGCTTATCAGACTCATGTTGTTTTATCATAAGTGGATTATAGATACATGAATTCTACTAGGTATGACAAGATGACTAAGAATGATATAGAGAAGGAGGACATACTAGTTAATACTTAAGGAGTTGAAGAGAAAATATAATCATCAGATAAGAAGACCAAGGAACACTAGGGTATGATAGAAGATCAGAGGTCAGGACCGCATGAAGAATCCATCTGATTCATAACCCTTTGGAGGGTAGGTATGGAAAACAAAGCACATCTCTTGAAGCTAAAATACACCTACTAGCATAGTATGAATGATAGATTATCATTGTCATATAATTAGGTATTCAATGACATGTATGGTTGCAAACATTGAAATTCATTCCATGAGTTTTCTCTAAGATTTTTCCTCCCTTTCACTTGTTGGATCAATTGTTGTCTCTTGGCGTGTTTGACTATTATGACATGTGTGTGAGCCTTCTTTGGTGGTTTTGAAGGTCAGCCTTTGTGTATATGAGTTTTCCTAACCATCTAAACACATGTATCACTCATACACAAAGTCCCGAGCGTTGTCATACAAGTGTCGTCATGGTCGCCCTAAAGTTTATCTCAAGTGTTGCACTTGTTGCTTTTTGACCCGAGATAGTCACATAGAGGGTAATGCTTTGTTTCTGGTCCAGGTGGTTTATGTTTTTGTGTCATCAAAGTACACTAAGTGTGTGATCACCATTCAAATTCATCATGAGTCTATCTTCCTCCCACACTTATCCACTTTTGAAAAATCTTCCTGACCGAGTAACTCATCTTCACCAGGCCCCAACAAAGCTATGCATTGTGCAGTATAAATCCTCATTGATGTGACCTTACTGCTTGGAACGGCATAGTGCGCCATTATTGTCTTCCACGATAGTTTTATTGTTCAATTCAAGAGCCCAGCAAACTTCCTTAACCCCTAGAATTGTGTAGTTGTGCACTTTGCACTTTTAGTCCTCAATTGTTTCCCTTGCCTGTTGGAACCCTGCAATGCGCAAAGATCCCTACCTCCCTTGCCTTTCATAAATGCATAGATGTTTACTCTAGTGACCTTCCCTCAGCTGAAGCTCACTACCCTTAAGAACTGTACAAACTTGTCCTCCACACCTCTCTACTGCTTAGTCCCCCTTGCCTCTAATAACTATGCATATCTGTCTAAGAGGGCCTCATCCCGCACCAGCCATTGTTTTCTTGAATTGCGTAATCCTAACTCCAAATGGCGACTATACAATTTTTCTCCCCAATGGGGACTACGCTAAAAAGTTCCTTAGTCAAGCTTAAGCTGCGCTATGTGTAGTCTCACTAGTCAAGCCCTCTTGATGTCATCTAGAGCTGCACAATGCACAGTTACTAGGCCCTATATCCTAGCCTGTCACTTGTCCCAAGCTCAGTTCATGGATAGTAATACATCATCTTAGATTAGGTATTTTTCGGGTTGATGTCGTCCCATCATGAGTGAATTGTGGGAATAGGTACATTATAAAGTCATGGAGATATGATGAAGAAGGAGAAGAAGGAGGAAAACATGCCTAGAGACTCACTTGTAGCTGAACGAACGAGTAAACCTATCAAGAGGAAGCAAAGGGACACAAGTTTGCAACCACCTCCCAAGACTGAAAATCATTGAATTCCCGACATCAACAAGCTATGCAGAGGAGAAGATAAAGCATATCCAAGAACACATCTATCACTCAACAATGATAGTGGCTTGAAATTGTCACACCATCAAGTCAGTCCATGTCAGCAGTGCTGTGTCAAGTAATGTCACAAGTTTTCATATGCCACATCACTATTGTGGGCCATATATATTGTAAATAAAATGTATTGTAAAGTGAAATTCCACTGGACACACATGAATATGATGAGTCATGTAAGTTGAAAATTCATAGGAAGTTGAACAGTCATGAGGGTAGTCAAAGAGTCACAAAGGGGAAGCATCACCCCTTTGTTATATATACCCCCTCATTGCATGAGCTAAGGACTTTACAATTTGGCTCCTCCCACAAGGCATTAGAGAGATCAACTAGTTCTTTGAGGAGAAAGTGTTGGGTTGTGTTATATTCTTTCAACAACTAGCCCACGTAGTGAACCAGGGGGTTAGAGGGGGGTCGGAGCCCCCCCTTTGTTGCATTGATTATGCAGCGGGGGGGTCAAAGGGGGGGTGGCATCTGCCCCCTGTCTAGGGGGTTTGAGGGAGGTGGGTAGCCCCTCTCTATAAGGTCGAGGGAATCGCGTCGAGGAAATTGTTTTTTGGACCCTATATTAGGTTGGTCGGACCTACCTATGGTTTTTTGCATGGTTTTCACACATTGTTTTGGACGCGATGGTTTTCGATCCATGGTTTTGGATGCGATGGTTTTTGTTCCATGGTATTGGATTCTTCACAATGTATAGATATGTATTGTAACATTGAAAGGAATATAAAGAAAAATCAAGCTGGTAGTCTTGGTTTTGGGATCCAGGGGAAAATCTTTGTGTATATGTGTTTTATGTGTTATTCTCTCGCATTGTTTATTTTTTGTATTTTAGAATTCGTATGCAGGTAATTTTTTTATGGGGTTAAAACCTACATTTGGTATCAGAGCTGCTTTGGCTTCAAGGGGATGCCTTTATTGCTGAAGGGTTTCGCTCGGGCCTATGGTAGACCCTATTCAGTGGGAGATCTGCGGTATCATTTTTGGTTGTAAAAGAAGATGGTGAGTAGTGGAAATATAGAGATCAAGAAATTTAATGGTCATAGTTTTGAGTTGTGGAAACTCAAGATGGAGGGTCTGTTGGTGGATAAAGATCAGTGGATCATGGTAGATCCGGGTACTAAACCAACGGGAGTGTCCGATGAAGAATGGAAGAAGTTGGATTGGAAGGAAAAGAGCACAATATGATTGTGTGTCTCATATTCAGTATTGTTGAATGTATCAAGGGAAGCTACGACTAAGGCTTTGTGGGAAAAGTTAAGGACTTTGTACCAATCTAAGTCTCTAGTGAATAAATTGTTCCTATGGAAAAAATTTTATAACTTGAGGATGAAAGATGGAGACTCAGTGACAAAGCATCTAAACACATTTAATATTGTGGTAAGTCAGTTATTATCTGTTGATATTAAAATTTCAGATGAAGATAAGTCCATCAGTTTGTTGTGTTCTCTACTAGATTCGTGAGATAGTCTAGTTATTGCAATAGGTAGCAATGCAACTACCTTTTAGTTTGATGTCTCTTCCTTGCTGATAGAAGAGATAAGACAGAAAAATATGGAAAGCCAGAATGGTGACGCCTTGTCTGTATGAGGACGGTCCCATAACAGAAACAAAAATAAGTCATCGAGTGGGAGAAATAAATCTAGAAGGAGATCTAAATCTGTAGGAAATCCTATAAAGGTGGTGTGTTGGAAATGTAGAAAGGAAATGCACTACAAAAGGGACTATAAATCTAAAGCTTCTGAAAGAAGAAAGGGATCTGATGATTCTCCTTCTATAGAGGCGAAAACCACCTCAGAGGAAGGTGGGGATGTGTACTTGGCTTCTTCAAGTATACATGTAGATCATGAGGCATGGTTGATTGACTCAGGTGCATCCTTTCACTTCACTCCCCATAGAGAGTGGTTCTGCGAGTATGAGAAATATGATGGTGGTGATGTCTTCTTGGGGGATGACAGGAAGGCTAGAATCATTGGTCACGAAAATTAAAGTTGAATTTGCAAGGTGGAAGGATTAGAACACTTCTAGGTGTTCTGCATATTCCTGCATTGGCCATAAATCTAATTTATGTAAGCAAGCTAGATGATACAAGTGTAAAAACAGTGTTGGAGAAGGATACCTACAAGATGGTTCGAGGAGCACTGGTATTGATGCAGGGAGTTTAGATTGGAACTCTGTACAAGCTGCAAGGTAGCACTATTATTGATGGGTGCAATAGTTTTATGGTTCCTGAAAGTGGAGAAAAAAATCTAGTGGTCTCTGGAGAGAAGACCATGCTGTGGCATCAAAGGCTTGGACATATTAGAAAGAAGGGTCTTCTAATACTTCATGGAAAAGGTATGGTAGAAGGTATAATTAATAGCTCTCCAGATTTTGATTTTTGTGAAAATTTTGTTTATGGGAAGCAGAATTGAGTGAGTTTCCCCTCTGGCGGTAAGAGGGTGAAACAGATATTAGAGCTTCTGCACAGTGATGTGTTTCGACCTGTGAAGTTTCCATCACTGGGTAATTCTATGTACTATGTATCATTTGTAGATGACTTCTCAAGGAATACATGGATATATTTCCTTAAGAATAAATCTGAAATCTTTGACAGGTTTAAATAATTTAAGGATTTGGTGGAAAACCAAATAGAAAAGAAGATAAAGGTGTTGAGGTTAGATAACGGTGGAGAGTTTTGCAACAATGAATTTGAAGAATTCTGTAAGAAGTGTGGTATAGCATGACAGAAGACTACTCCATACACACTTGAGCAAAATGGAGTTGTAAAAAAAATGAACAAGATGTTGATGGAAAGGGCAAGAAGCATGCTCAGTGGTGCCAGATTAGGACAGGAATTCTAGGCAGAGGCGGTGGAGACAACATGTTACCTGGTCAACAGATCACCTTCATCAGTGTTGCAGGATAAGACTCCACAAGAGGTATGGACTGGTAAGAAAACCTCTCTTTCACATCTGAGGGTATTTGGATGTGATGCATATGTACATGTTCCAAAGGAGAAAATAACAAAGTTGGATAGTAAATCTGAAAATTGCATCTTTCTTGGGTATAAGTATGGTTTAAAGGGTTTAAGCTTTGGTAACCTAGTACCAGGAAGGGTTTGTTTAGCGAGATGTGGTGTTTAGAAGGTGAAGGATGTTATTAAACATGGATGTCCATCAAAGGAATTGAGACATAGGTTTGAGCTAAAGGAGGAAGAATCAGACTCTACAACAGAGGAGGAATTAGAAGATGAAGAGCCACAAACTCTGGGTGTGAGAAGATTAGTTCAAGAAAGAAGGCAGCCAGAAAGGTATAGTCCATCTACTTTTTGTTCAAATTTAGCTTTATCCATTACTGATGATGATCTTAAAACTGTGAAGGAAGCAATAGATCCAAAGGATGGAAAACTATGGAAAGAGGCAATGGTTGATCAAATGGCATCTTTGCACAAAAATGAGGTTTGGGATCTAGTGGAGTTGCCAGCTGGAAGGAAACCCATTGGCCGCAAATGGGTGTTCAAGAAGTAGACAAACGCAGAAGGAAAGGTGGAGAAATATGAAGCTCAATTGGTAGCAAAAGGTTATTCCCAGGTGTTGGGAATTGACTTTGGTGACATGTTTTCTCTTGTTGCCAAGGTAGCTTCTATTAGATTACTTCTATCTATTGTTGTTGCTTTTGATTTTGAGGTAGAACAGATGGATGGAGAGACAATATTTCTTCGAGGGGATCTGGCAGAAGAGATCTACATGAAGCAACCTGAAGGCTTTGTGGTGAAGGGTAAGAAAGAACTGGTATGCAAGTTAAAGAAGTCTATGTATGGGTTAAAACAATCACCAAGGATGTGGTATCAAAAATTGGATACATTTATACAGGGACTTGGCTGCACCAGAATCAAGGTAGATAACTATGCGTATTTTAAATTAATTGGTGACCGTGTTATTTATCTGGTCTTGTATGTGGATAATATGTTGCTAGTTGGAAATGACAAAGAAATTATCCAGGATTTGAAGACCCAATTGTCCTCCAAATTCGACATGAAAGATCTTGGTGCTGGAAACTATATTTTGGGCATGGTATTTAAAAGAGGTTGGGCAAAGTTGAAGCTCTAGTTAAACCAGAGGAAGTATGTCGAGAGAATATTGCAAAGGTTTAATATGGAGGATAGTAAATCGGTGAAGGTTCCTATTCTTGTAGGTGTGAAGTTATCTGCTGAACAGTGTCCCAAGACACAAGAAGAGGAAGAGGGCATGTCCTGTGTTCCATATGCAAGTGCGGTCAGTAGTCTGATGTATGCAATGGTCTGTACTAGGCCAAACATTGCACATGTAGTGGGAGTATTGAGCAGGTTTATGTCAAAACCAGGAAAGGAACATTGGACAACAGTGAAGCAGGTTTTCAGGTATTTTCTTGGCACTAGTGGTTATGGTTTGTGCTACCAAGGAAGACCAGGATTGGATAGAGTGTTTGATATTCATGGATTTATTGATGCAAATTGGGCTTGAGATCTAGATCAGAGAAGATCTACAAGTGGGTATGTGTTTAACCTATTTGGAGGTGCAGTTAGTTGGATGAGTAAGAAACAATCTGTAGTGGCACTATCAACTACAGAGGCAGAATACATGGTAGACACTCATGCAAGAAAGGAAGCAACCTGGTTACAGAGATTGTGTTCAAGTATGGGGTTAGTATAGGGAGCTATAAGAATAGACTGTGATATCCAAAGTGCAAATTTCTTGGCAAAGAACCCTGCTTACCATTCAAAGACAAGGCACATTGATGTTTAGTATCAATTTGTGAGGGATATGATAGAAGACAAAAAGATATTGCTGGTAAAGGTGGACACTTTGAAGAATACTGTAGATGCATTGATAAAATTTGTGAGCTCTGAGAAGTTCTCTTGGTGTAGAGAAACAATGGGCGTTGCAAGCTTGGATAAATGACTAAGCTCTCCTGTGGAAAGAAATAAATAAGTGGGGGAATTTTGGGTTGTGTTATATTCTTTCCACGACTAGCTCCCCTAGTTAAACTGGGGGGTTAGAGGGGGGCAGTTAGCCCCCCTTTACGAGGTCCAGGGCAGTGCCTTGGGGAAATTTTTTTCGGACCCTATATTAGGTGGGAAAATCTACCTATGCTTTTGTGCATGGTTTTCACACATGGTTTTGGGCGTGATGGTTTTCGGTCCATGGTATTGGATGCTTCAGCATGTATATATATGTATTATAACATTGAAAGGAACATAATGAAAAAATCAAGCTTTGGGATCCAAGGGAAAATCTCTGTGTATATGTGTTTTATGTGTCATGCTCTCGCATTGCTTATTTTCTGTGTTTTAGAATTCATATGCAGGTAATTTCTGTACAAGGTTAAAACCTATAGAATCATTGTGACTTATTCTTTGAGACGACTTGTCATCTATAGGCCGACTTGGTTGACTTTCACATTGTTTTTATAGGCATACTTCTTCTTTGGAGGATGGTGCTTGTCTTGGAGGGCTACTTGACACTAGGTTGACCCATGTACATTACATAAATGCTCAAGAAAATCTCTTCAACTTGGTTTTGACTCTTTGACTTTCCTAGACATATGGAATGAACAAGAAACTCATTCATATAATTTATAAAAATAATATTTCTTTTTCTTGACAATTACAAAGATCAAAATAACATTGACAAATACTAAACTTAGTTACACTTTTCTTCAACACTCACTCTTAATTAGGGAGGTATTTACAATGGTACTTGGTCATTCTTAATTTGAGTAATTTCTCAGAAGAAGAATCAGATTGGTAATCCCATATGTATAACACCATATTAACTAGCATTGTCACAGTGCAAGGCCTTGACTAACAACTCCATCTCTCCACGAGACCATGAGATACAACGTTGGCGAGACCAATGATTTATAGGCACCTTAATCATTGTCTCTCAAGGTACATACCCACCTGAGTGTTCACTGAGTATGACCTTTTAGGACTATTCTTATCTTGGGTTCCCAACCCTCAAAGAATATCGGTCCTCTTGCCTACTCTTTTCTTGGATGCCCTACACATCCTTAAAGAGTATCATATGCCAGATGATTACCCAAACCTCCGTTCTTTCTTCCCAGGTGAAGACAATAATGTTATGTCTATCATGTGTCTACATTTCCATTCATGGCCTTCACCTAGACTTGCGGTTGTTAGTCCTAGTCTAGTGCATGACATATGAAATAGAAAAAAACACAGTTGTCACTCCTTTGTAATTAGAGGTGATTTAATTCAAGCTCCCTTTTAATCAGGGACATGTTAGAGCTTCCTCTCAGCTAGGGACTTTGAAATACATCAACAACTTCTTCTTCATGGGTCCTTCAGCTGCTTGATCAACTTCTTTCCTTGATGTCATTAAATTCAGTCGAGCTTCTTTTGCATAAGGCTTTGGCCATCCATCACTTTCCTTCTTGGTTCATAATGTCACTCCTTTCTTCATGGAAAGTGGCCTTCTTGATACATATCCAAAACCTTCATCATATGGCTACTTATTCCTCATGCTTCTTTGAGGAATTTCCATCCACCACATGAATGCTTAGTTGTACTTGCACTTGCAACTCTTGTTTCAGTAGTCTTGTATAAACGCATCTAGATATTATTCAAGAAATAAAAACATGGCATTAAGTCAAATCATACCTTTTGAGATGGATCTTTATCTTGACATATTTTTGTAGGTATCAACATCCTACATGTTGACACAATTCCCAAAGATATACATTGTTAAGGGTCTCTATATTTTCCTGACTTCCATCAGAGTCTTCTCATATTTCAGGGAGATTTCCTAGTCAACTCTTCTTGGTCTTTTGGATATTGATTCTCCTCATCATGGTTGCAAATATCATGATCTCTTCCTTCCTCACAGATTCTATTCTCAGGGGTTTCTACTTGGAGTAATCACAGTCAACCACCTCATACTTTATATGAGGAAATATTATGTTGATTTCATCTAGTGTGACTTATGCCTTTTTGCATCCTTTCAGAGCAGGAGATCATTTTCCCTCGATAATTCTTCTTAATAGATATGTGATGATTTATATTACCTGCAACCATATGACATGACATTATAAGAATTAAATACAAGTATACATACCTCCTTTTATCTTTAGGTCATCTAGGCTTCTTCCAGTAGCCTCTCTGATTGAAATTTCTTCAATCCCTTGATCTGCTTCATCTGTTATGACATCATACCATCATCCATAAATTCCATAAGTTGGAGTTCCTGATGAAACACTTTCTTCCTCTCTTGATTAGTGAATCCTATTACTAGGATCCTATTAGAGAATTTTGAGGATCTTGTATATCCTCATATGGAAGATGTTTCCCTTTTGACTTGATGTATGATGAGACCTGTCTTGGATGACTTCTTCATTTTCTTCAATGTCCAATGAGGTTCCCAATAGTTATGTCCTTCATGTTCGATTGTCACAGATTTTGTTTTCCATGATTCCCATGGTGATGCCACAAGCTCTTGCTTCTAATGCTTTCATGATGCCACGATGCATCTTAATATCATGGCCATATCTAAAGATTTAGGAGCTTATGATAGGACCCCTTTTTTGAGGGAGGCCATATAATCATAGTGGAGATTTGTTGCTCCCACTTTCCTTGGCCCTTTTCTTCAAATTCCTCCATCTTTTAGGTGATATGAAATTTTTTCCATATTCTTTTCATAGCATTGAACCTTATACTATTCTATTTTGTTTGAGGACCAAAATTTGCTTTCCTTTCCACACATGATTGAGTTCTTTAACCTTTAATACTTTCGTCTACAAAGTGTCTTTCTCTATCTAGCATAGAGACCACAAATTACCAAATGAGGTAACCTTCTTGTACATTGACATGTGTTACCGTGCTTATCAATGATGACTACCTTCTTATCATCTTTCCTAGATCTCTCAATTGAGATCTCATGAAGTTATTCCTTCATTATTTAATACCTTTATTTTTGTGTATGTCTAAGTGATGTGACCTTATTTACTATTATTTCAGAGAACATATATTCTAGCATTTCATATATTTCTCTTTATGTATCTTCTTCTACTACCTAGGCATGAGAGGACCTTTGAGTGAATTTATATGAATCCTATGAGTCTCTTGACTTTCAAAGACCTTTCCATAGGCATTAATGACTTCTATTTTATATGAGGATTATGACATTCACCCTTATGCAAGGAATTTTGTTGACCCAACCGATTCATAGATCTCCTTGCAAACATGAATTCATTTAACCTAACTTGATTATAAAAATGAAAGATACTTACTTGATTTGTGAAGACAAAATATTCACCTTGATCATGTTGATGAAGAAGATGTATGAGTGCTTCTTCTTGGATGTTGTTAATTCAAATGATAAAGCCTTTCCTCAATAGAAAGGTTTCTCCTTTTCATGAGGATTATTTTCTTCTTCATAAGATGATCTTCTTTTGTATTGTAGATAAGGATTGTTGCTAGGGTTTCAACTTTCTCAAAGCTAATGTGATCTTCATTTCGAAAATCTTCGAGTTATCTTGATTTGTGGCATCTTGATGAGAGTCTTGGTGGTATTCCAATGATGATTGTGGAGACACAAGTTCTTGTTTTTGTAGACTATTGTTGTAGATTTCTACGGTTTGATCACGATTAGGGTTTGATCCTGCAATGTAGATCTTGACATCTTTCAACTTTCTTTGATGCCCTGCTAGAAACTTGATCCTTGAATGTCTCTTTTCTTCCCTTCCTTGGACTGTAACCATAGCTCTGATACCATGTTGAAGAATCTAGTGCAAGGATCTAATGAGATTCTCCTTGCATGATAACTATTTGTGAGGAATTTTTTCTTTAGATTATTAGCACAATATTTTTCTTATTATCATTAGTGTGATTGTTTCTTACTTCAACAAATAGCTATCAAAGTAATGAGGCAAGAGCACAATATATGGCATTCTCCGAGGGCCAAAATCTCTCCCTCTTGGAGAGGCAACCCACACAAAATTCTTCTTATAGATATTCCTATTGATGAACACCAAGACCATGACCCTTGAATTAGTAAGCCACTCCAAGACCAAGACACCAATCATTTGCTTTGTCACTGTCGAGATCATCACTGTTGCTATACTGTGGTTCCTTCAATGAGATCTTCATAATGTCAATTAGGTCATTGTTTCTCCTCCATTATCGAGATATTCTCCTTATCTTCTTCAAAATCATGATAATCATAACTGTCACTATGTAGAGATTGTAACTGTATCTACAAGTATGTGGAGATTGTGTGTGAAAATTTCTAAACTGAAATTCTACTGCAACAACTGATTTATTTCACCTACTTATTCTTCACGATAAGTTATTTACCAAATCCCTTCAACAAATATTAAAATAAATTCTACTACAGTTATCATATAATTACACAGAGAAAAAAATACATGCACAAGAACCAATCACATCAAAACAATTGATTTTGAACAATTGTCCCCGGAAAAACCCAATGCAGGAAAATGGTGCAGCAGATGAGGGTTTCATTAATCTTCAACAACAATTGCTTTTACAAGGAATGATTTTACAGAGAAACTAAAATAAAACACCGAGAATTTCCCTTTCTGAATTTATGACACTTTGGATACCCTTCCCTCACTCCTGCATCACCTCTACATCACTCTACATGGCTCAGCATGGATCTAAGTGGCTCTGCATCCCTCTACGCCAGTCTACATGAGGGCTATGTCTTTCCTCTAAACTGTGTGTCTCTCTACACTTTCTCTCACGATCCCCACATCACCTCCTCCTCAGTGACAAACTGTTGTTGATGCCCTCCTCTTCATCCACCCTACAACTCTCCCTCTGAAATCAATCTCCTTCTCTTGAGAATTAATATTCCTTGAGATACTAAGTATTTGTTGGTGTGTCTCCAAATGATCCTCAAATCTTCTCTTATACTTTTCCTGATGATGAATCAACGGTCGAGATTAAGTCTCTAATTAATGACTAAGATTAAGATATACTTGATCCTTGTCTCTTAGAAGTTTCTTGCCCTTATCTTTATTAATGCTCATTAATATTTTATTTTCCTAAGTTTAGACTTAGGAACCCATTAAAAATATTAATTATTTTAATAACTCCTCATTTGGGTGGAATTGCTCAAAATGCTTTCTAGGTCTTGAAGAACTCATGTGCCTTAGCCTCTCCTCCAAATTTTAAGGCTAAACCACATCCGACGCTACCAAAAATCAACACTCCCTCTTAGAGAGGAATGTGCTCTAGCAATTCCTCACCATAGAAACATCACACTGATCTTCCACATCGGTACTTGTGCTAACGCTTGGCCTGCTGCCTCATATCCCCTGCATTGTTGCTTCCTATATTGTTTCCCATGACACTGCCACTGCCACTGCTACATCTGTACTACAAATCCCTCTCAATATGCTGCACCATGTTGCCCATAGCACTGTCACTGCTAACTACTCTACTGCAACTCCAAAACTTATACATTTTTGCTACTGAAATAGATTCTTCACCATCCCCATCTTCTCCTTCAAATAAACAAACTTTTTTCTTCCTAGAGCCTTGGTGAGGATGTCTTCCACCTGTTCTCTTGTAGGAGTGTACGTCAACTATACTGCTCCTCATTGGACATAGTCTCTGACAAAGCGACACCTAATATCGATGTGCTTCGACTGATCATGAAATACCAGATTCTCAGAGAGCTTGATGCAACTTTTATTATCAAACAAAATCTTGGTCGCTTCCATCCTTCTCTTGAATATATTCACAAGCAATTTCCTAAGCCATATGGATTCGCATGAAGCTGTGCTAGCTTCCATATATTATGCTTATATTGAGCTCAGTGCCATGAATTTTTGTTTCCTACTACACCAGGAGGTCATTCCTGATCCAATATTTAAACAGTACCCAATTTTATTTTTCCGATATACTGAACTTCTAGCCCAATCTTCTTTAGTGAACCCACTCAGCCTAATGTCATTGTCTTGGGTGCACAATATTCCATGCTCGACTATTCCTTGAATATACCTAAGAACATGCTTGGCTGCTGCCCAGTGCACCCTCTTGGGTTCCACCATGAATCGAATGAGGGTGTTGACAACGTCATGAATGTCTGGATTGGTATTGACAAGATATATTAGGAACCCTATAAGCTGTCTATACAAGGTGGGATCAACGTCTTTATCTTCTGATGCACTAATATTCTTCAAGTTGGTGATCATTGGAGTAGCCATAGGTCTACAATTCTACATCCTGAATCTCTTCAAGATCTCTGTAGCATATCTCCCTTGTCCAAGGAAGATCTCACCCTTCTGCTGCCAAACTTCCAACCCCAGCAAATAGTGCATTTGTCCTGAATCCTTCATGTCGAATTTTGTGGCTAGGTTCTTCTTGCAGTATTTAATGAGCCTGGATGATTCTGTCAGGAAAATATCATCTACATATAACACTAGGATTAGAGGCCCATTCTCTATGACAAGATAGTAGAGATTAGGGTTTGTGTGACACTTGATGAACCCCATATTCTGCAAGTAGCCATGAATTCGATTGTACCATGCTATATGTGATTGTTTAAGCCCATACAAGGCTTTCTTTAATCTACATATACGTGAATTCTTCTCAAGTCTCTCAAAAACCTCTAGTTGTTCAATGTATACTTCCTCTTCTATTACCCCGTTCAAGAATGTCTTCTTGACATCCATCTAGTGAATCTCCCACCCCATCTGTGTTGTAAGAGATATCACTATTCTAATAGAAGTATACCTGGATAATGGGATGAAGGTTTCTTCATAGTCTATCCTTTCCTTTTGAGAATACCCCTTAACCACAAACCTGGCTTTGTATTTCTACACACTACCGTCTGCAACATATTTGACCTTGTAGATCCATATCAAACCTACCACTGACATGTCCTGAGGCCTAGGTACCACTTCCCATACATCTTTGACCATTATAGAACTATATTCCTCCACCATAGCATCTAGGCATACTTGATGTTGAACGGTCTCCTGAAAACTATAAGGTTCCCCAACCTGAGCTACTAGGGCCTGGTATTTGTTTGTTTATATTTGCTCCCTTTTATTATTCTTGGGTGTACCAATGAAGTCCTCTGCATCCCGTAGAATTTGTTAGAGTTCTGGATCATTCTTCCACTGGTAGTGGTCACATTCAATATATATTCCTCTTCCTGAGATTCTTCCTATTCTAAAGGTTTGTCTTTAGGAGAATTTCTGGTACTAGTTTCTGTTGGTCAAATTAGTTGGACCAATGGTTCATCTTTTCACTGCTCCTCGGAAGGAATTTCTTGTGATTTCTTGAAATCTCTGTCCTCCATGAACTTTACATCCCATTGAATCACTACCTTCCTACTCCCTAGAAGATAGACTCTATATGCTTTAGCATTCTTTTTATATCCCAGAAGATATCCTTTCTCAGTAGTTTGATCTAATTTCTTTCTCTTTTCTTCGGGTATGCGACAATATGCTAAAATCCCAAATATCCTGAAATGATTCACTTTAGGTGTCTTCCCAGTGAAGACCCTTTCTGGAGTGATTTTTCCCAATGCCATGTGAGGAGTCCTCTTCTAGACAAAAATTTGGGCATATCTTGATCATACAACATTGCCATAGCTACTTCCATAATAGTCCCGTTTTTCCTTTCTTCTACCCCATTCTGCTCTGGATTGTAGGAAGATGTCCAATCTCTTATGATGCCTTCCTTAGCACAAAAATTGGTTAATTCCTTGTCAAGATACTCTCCACCATTTTTTGAGTGCAAAATTTTTATCTTCTTTCCTGTTAGATTCTCCACTAGAGCCTTAAACTCTTTGAATCGACGAAAAACCTCATCCTTGTCTTTTAGAAATTAGATCCAAGTCTTCTTGGAGTGGTCATCGATGAAGGTGACCAAGTATTCAACACCACTAAGAGATTTTGTGGAAATCGGTCCATAGATGTCTAAGTGTATCAACCCTAGCACACTTTTAGCTCTATTATTACTTCTGGAAAACACTTCTGTGGCATACTTGCGAAGAGTGCACCCTATGCATACAACATATCATTCGGTACTTAGTTCCGGAACTCTTGATATTGTTTTCCTGAGAATTCTCAGAGCCCCATGGTGTAAGTGTCCCATCCTTCTGTGCCATAGTTCATTCAAATATTTGTCTCCATTGTTGCCTATCAGTGCCATTGGTGATTCTAGTTGTAACCTGTATAACTTGTTACTTTTGATTCCAATCTGGGCCTTCTTTTTCCAACTTGGGTGTTTGACATATACTTTATCCTTAACGAAGAAAATTTCATAGCCTTTGTTTTGAAGTTGAGATACAGAGAGTAATTTCATCCCCAATCCTAGCACATGTAGCACATTGGTTGCTCGAAGCCGCTCTCCTAATTCGGTTTTAAAGACTACAATACCTCTTCCTACTAGGGTACACTTTTCCTTATTTCCCATGGCGATCTGAAAATTCATTCTCTCTTCTTGATAATCTGAAAAACATTCTCGAATTCCTCTCATATGCAAGGAAGCTCCATTGTCTATATATGAAACCTCAAAGGAGGCAGATCTTGCTGGGCAAGTGACTTCTTCTTCCAATCTGGAATCTAACATAGAATAATCATGATCCATGTCCCTTATGAATTCTTATGGAAATCTACGCGAGTCCCTTTGAGTTGATGCCTCTGCATCATGCTCTTGTTCTCTCAGGTTTCCGGATCTATGTTCTGATACCATGTGAAAATTTCTAAAGTGAAATTCTACTGTAGCAACTTATTTATTTCACCTACTTATTCTTCACAATAAGTTATTTACAATGTCCCTTCAACAAATATTAAAATAAATTCTACTGCAGTTATCACATAATTACACAGAAAAAACAAATACATGCACAAGAAGCAATCACATCAACACAATTGTTTTTGGACAATTGTCCCCGGAAAAACACAATGCGGGAAAATCGATGCAATAGATGAGGGTTTCATTAATCTTCACAATAATCTCTTTTACAAGGAATGATTTTATAGAGAAACTGAAAGAAAACACTTGAGACATTCCCTTTCTGACTTTTTGACACTTTGGAGACCCTTCTCTCACTCCTCTCTCACCTCTACGCCACTCAGCGTGGCTCAATGTGTCTTTGAGTGGATCTGCATCCCTTTGTGTCAGCCTGCATGAGGGATATGTCTTTCCTCTTTACAACATCTTTCTCTACCCTTTCTCTCACTATCCCTACATCACCTCCTCCTCAGTCATGGATTGTTGCTGATGCCCTCCTCTTCCTCCACCCTACAACTCTCCCTTTGAAATCGATCTCCTTCTCTTGAGAATCGATTTTCCTTGAGATACTAAGTATCTGCTAGTGTGTCTCCAAATGATCCTCAAATATTCTCTTATAATTTTCCTGATGATGAATCAATGACCGAGATTAAGTCTCTAATCGATGAACAAGATTAATATAGACTTTATTCTCATCTATTAGAAGTTTCTCACCCTTATCTTTATTAATACCCATTAATATTTTTATTTTCATAAGTTTAGACTTAGGAACCCATTAAAAATATTAATTATTTTAATAAATCCTCATCCAGGTGGAATTTCTCAAAACAATTTCTGGGTCTTGGAGATCTCATGTGTCTTAGCCTCCTGCAAATTTCAAGGCTAGAGAACAGCCAATTCTACCAAAAGTCAACATGAAGAATATATGATTGAGATCTTAGACTTGATAATGATGTTGTGTCTATCTATCTATGAGACCATCACTGTTATGTCGTGACTATGTACCGAGGCAGAGATTTATTATAACTGAATTCAATGTGACTGCATTTCGAAATATTTGCACGAATGTGTTACACAGCTACTCCCAGATGGTGACTCAAATGTCACGTGATCCTTCATCATAAGTGTTCCAAGAGTATATTCCAATGACTTCGATCCTGAGATTGTTATAATTGAGAAGGAGACAGAGCATCGAAACAGGAATGTCGAGATAGTGTTTGCGTGGAGATAACATAAGGCTACTGAGACAAAGAGAATTCCTCCTTCACTAAGACAGAGTGTCGAGATCATGTTTACGTGATACTGTTAAACCCATCAAAGATCCTAGAATCCTTCTTCCATCGAAGCATTGTAACCTTGTCTTCATGCGAGATTTATTTACCTATTGTGCCATCAAAGCTTTAGCGATGTATCCAAATTTTTATTGCTTTGACTCTAAGTTCAGTCGCTTATTTATAGTGGTTTGACCCACCTATTTAAGCTGATACACCATGGTGAATCATTTTGACTTATTCTTTGAGCCGACTTGGTTAACTCTCACATCGTTTTTGCAGGCAGACTTCTTCTTTGGAGGATGGTGCTTGTCTTGGAGGGCTACTTGACACTAGGTTGACCCATGTACATTACATAAATGCCCAAGAAGAGATCTTTAATATGATTTGACTCTTTGAATTTCCTAGACCTATGGAATGAGCGAGAAACTCTTTCATATAATTTACAAAAATAATATTTATTTTTCTTGAAAAATACAAAGATCAAAATTACATTGACAAATAACAAACCTAGTTACACTTTTCTTCAACATGGATTAAAGAATGTTGCATGTGTCCAAGAAGTGTTTGATTTCAGAGAAATAGTTTATTTGCGCACAATTTTTTTTGATTTAGAGATGAGAAAAATTATGCTAGTAGTAAAAAAGACTCCTATTTCTTTGACTCTGGAGGAATTAAAGAACATATTCAAGCTACCAAATCCATATATATGCTTAAATTTTTCAGAAGAAAATAGTTTTCTACAGTCACAAGAAGGTGGCTCGAACATCATTTAAGATTTAATTTCACCAA
This sequence comes from Pinus taeda, assembly GCA_000404065.3. Lineage (NCBI taxonomy): Eukaryota > Viridiplantae > Streptophyta > Pinopsida > Pinales > Pinaceae > Pinus > Pinus taeda. The sequence continues at coordinate 28,051 of APFE031296483.1, read as the reverse complement.
CTTATAAGGTTCCTTATGATATTTCCTTTCTATATATTACTTTGTTTATACAACCATTTAGAGAGTTTGGTTGGCTATGTGCTTGTCTAATGGGCCAAGAAATTATGATCAATGTTCCAAGACCCATTCTCTATGTGCTCTATTATTCAAAAAAATGTGTGTTCGACTAGGATGAGATTATTTCAAATGAATTGGATTTTCAATTAGTGATTTTTTCAGAAGCAATAGATTCTTCATGATGGCATATGAATTGATAACAACCCTTGTCTTGAGTCATATATTTGGTGAATTTCCACATAGCCCTAAAGTCAATTTTAATGAAGAACTGATGCAACTATAGTATCCCATATTGTAGAGGCAAGAAGGTACTTCAATTTTTTGTCTAAGTCAAGATATTTTTGTAATGCAAGTTATTTGCATGATAACTGGACAAGAGTCCCATCGAATATCGTGTGAAGCGCAATTTTTCCTGTGGGGAAAAAGGATACGTGAAGAAAGAGGAAATAATATGGTTATTTGAGTTTATGGGTTTCAAGGTAAACGATTGTTTCTTCCAAGAATTTCTATAGATAGGTATTTTGTTGCTGAAGAGTGTGGGAAATACTATGATTGGCTAGTTATGCTTGAAAAAAAGTGAAAGAAAAATATTTGTTTTCCATTTACTATTGGACAAGTAACTATGAAGAATGGAAGCCACCTTGTAGAGCTTGTGAATACTTTGCATAGGTTTTAATTTAAAAAAAGTTGAATTCAAGTGAGACATTGATCCAGAAGGCCTATTTATCACACATCTAAGTGATATTAAATACGAGAGCCTATTTACAAGACTTGAAAATGAATGTGAAAAGAGTCACAGTGCTCCAAGAAATAATCAAGAACTGGCAATGAGTACTAGAGAAATTGATGAAGCAATGAGTATCAACAGTGAAACAAACTACAAGCAAAGAGGTGGAAACCCTACAAAATCTTCATTTTCACATCCAGAACTAATTTAGCTTCATCTTTGAGTGAAATAAAGTGAAAATATACTAAAATTGAAAATCTGATTCACGGTTATCTATTAGCTAGCGGGGATGACGAGGAACCTTGTCGGACATTTATTCTAGAGAAAATGCACATCATTGAATTGGCCAAATCCAAAAGTCCCCTGAAACCATGAATCATTCAAGAAGATATGAATGTGGAAATTGAAAGTTTTCTACAACTTGATTGGATCAACACTTGTTTGAACATAAATAATAAAATTAAGGAGCAAAATGCCAAAGAAGCTTCTAGTTTCGATGATCGCTCTATCACTTTTCAAGATGAAAACTATAAAAAGGACAATAAAACATTGAAATTTGAAAAAGTAAAGGTTCATAATAAGAAATTTATTGGTAAAGTAGAAATGAATTTTGATATGTCTGGAATTGTATCTAACGACTTAATTAGATATTGATCAATGACCTTAATGATAGCTCAGATTTACAAGTGTTCGAAAAAGTGTCAAACTTAAGCGACCGAATAGATCTCGTCTTCCTAATTCTGGCATCGTGAATGATTCGAAAAACCGATACCATATGAAGGAGTTATTGCAATTTGCAAAGTCCAGTAAACTGTAATTTTTGGACATTTGACCAAGATTAATTTGGTTTTTGAAAATATTAAAAAAAGTATACTCCAAAGAATATTCCCTAGAATATTCCCTTTTGGGGTAAGCACTAAAACTTTACTTAAATGTCCTTCTTTAATTTCTGTATTGAGAATGTGGGTAGTATTCGTAAAGTGGAAAATGGTATATCGCACGGAAAAAAAGCTGTAAATGGCATTCTATGATTTCACGTGATTAACCTTAGCAGTTGACACGTAGCACGACAAAACTACTTTTCTCGTGTGCTCTCAACCTGATATCGGTCGTGCAAGAATTTGCACGAGATTTCGTGACAACCTTTCAATTGGATGGGTCACATCGATGGTGGAGATCATCCAGCTTAGTTGGTGAGCAGACGATGCGATATCCATTGGATCGAGTGGGATAGATCGACGATGACGATTCTACTATTTGAAATGATTCTGATGTATACATGGGCCCATAACCCACAGGTCCACACACAAATTGTGTAAAGATGTAACTTTGCTGCATCAAAGTAGTATTAGGTATTGATACATGGCAAGCCTGGAGGCCGCACATGGCCCTAGAATGGTTATGCAAAATTTGTTGGGGTCTGATGGAATTGAACCCATGACCTCTGACAAGACAGGGCAACACTCTACCAACTCCGCTCGATGTGTTTCTTAACATATAACAGTTGCACGACATATTTAACTTGTAATGGTCGAAGGATTGGGGGTTAGGACCACCAACAGTCTTACCCGTCAGTGGCCCCATAAAACTATTCACATGAATCCTGATGTGATTAACTGCCAGTTGTAAACGGTTGACACTCAGTTGCATCATTACGAGCTCTATGGAGGATTCTCCCTAACCGCCAGGGTATACTGCCACATATGCGCACCCAACATTAATTGTAACAGTCACCTTCAATAGTTCAGCATGGCAAAGCGGCTAAAAAGGTAGATATGCCATATTTAACTGGAGTTAAGTGCAGTTCACCAAATTTGGTGGAGTATCCCTAGGGGATATGGACTAAATGCACTCCAGGAGTAGTTTTCAAGTAGAGAGATTGAAACAAGAGGCTAGCTAGGCTAATTGGAGCATTTTGAAGCCAATGGAATAGTCTAGAGAAGCTGAAGAAGTCATCTTCATAGAGATTTTCATCTAGGGGGATTTTGGAGCTCAGGACCACCAGGAATTAGAGGCAGTTGTAGGAGCTACTAGTACTCATTCTCAGCAAACCAACAATCAATCCTGACTATAATGAACCTTTTGAATCCATTGCAGGGATTTGCAGAAGCATTTGGATACTTCTAAATGCCACGATGCTATAGGAAAGTTTCAGGCAGCCCAGTGCCAACCATGGAGGAAGGCCTAGTTTGGGGATGCAATGCTCATTTTAAGAAAATGATCAGTCTATTTTGGTGTCTGATATGTGCTGGAGACACTAGATGAGGCTTCAGTGATAGTTAAATAATTTTGAAGGAGTTAGTGCCATCAAGAAGCTTAGGGTAGCTCAGAGCACTGATTGAAGGAATCAGGTCTAAGGGAGCTTAGATCTGTTTGCGGAGTGATGAAAACCATGACAGTGATATAGATGGTATTCTAAGGCCATTTTTTCAGTTGAGTAACCTTTGGAGTTAAGTGTGGAACTTGTAAAAGAAACTTTTTCATAATCCCAAAGAGCCAAGTCAAGATGACAAAAGCTCAAGGAGACATAGCCCACGATATTCGGGTGAACTCCTAGATTAATTTGCTATTATGTGTTGATGTTTATTTTTTGCATTATATGGCTATTATATGTGTTTAATATCAGTAGAAAAAATGGACTTAAAGCACTTAAATAGTTAAAATAAAAAAGACATACACTTGTTTCAAGTATTTAATTCCGCAAATGTCATATATAAGCTAGATCATTTATTTGTTTAACTAAGTGGGAATTTCTTGTAAGCATAACAAGTTATCAAACCCCCATTTCAGATCAGGTGGTATCAGAGTAGGTTTCTTGATTGATAGAGCAATAGGTTGCTTGATTGATAGATAAATAGGTTGCTCGTTTCACTTGAAAGGTGTTTAAGTAGTATAAAGAATTTGACTGTTTGACTGTTTGTAAACTGGTTGTTGTTTGAGTTTATGAAGGTGAAGGGAAAGCTACTGATAAATAAGTCTAGGAAAGGACAAGAAGGAAGAAGGGTTGAAGGCATTCTCCTTACCCAAAGGACCTCAAGGCAACCCTTGAAGCACAAGAGGGTGTGTTTGCAAAAGGCTACTTGAATGAGAGTTTGACTCTACAACCATTAGTTATTTGAAAGCTTTGTGAATTTTATTGAATTTATTTTGTTCATTCCTATAATGACAACTTTTACAAGTGAGTTGTCAAAATCCTCCTCCTTCACAAGATTCTTTGATGAAGACATGAAGTGAGACTTGTTCATCATGATGGATATGGTGAAACAAATGTATGAAGATGAAAGGTAGAGCACAAAACTTCGAGAGCAGTTGAATTCCATGAAGGAAGAGAAGCAGTTGAATTTTGACAAATTGCAGTAAATGGAGAGACAACTTCATATTGTAAATATGAACCTAGAAAGGATGCATGAGTTGGAGACACAACTCCTTGTTTCCAAAGAAGCCTTAGTCAAGCATCAGTTTGAAGAAGAGGTAAACAATTCTAGTTTGTCTTCAATTTCCTTTAAGAGTGTTTATGTTGGTTCTTTTGAAAAAAATACAAGAGGTATAGGGTCCAAGTTGTTGTCAAAAATGGGCTATGAAGGAAAAGGATTGGGAAAACATGCATAGGACATTGTTGAGCCAATAATGGTTGAGGAAAGGCCTAAGTATTTGGGTCTTGGCTATGCACAACCTTATGGAGAAAGTCCGAAAGCAGCCATGAAGGCAATAGAAACAGTTCCTAGAAGGAGTTTCATTTTAGGTTCTCTACCTCAAGTTTGTAAAGATTGTATTCATGGGGAATGCAATTGTTTGAAACATACTTTGCAAGAAGAAGGTATTCATAAGCATGCACTTGAACAAGGGAGTTGTGAAAGCTCTAAAATCATTGGAGAGATTAATGGTGTTCCTAAGGGAGCCACTTCTTCATTCAATTCACATTCTCATGAAGGCAACAAAGGTGAAAGAGAAAGGTATAAATCTAATTTCAATCACATTTCTTTTGATTATGTTAAGCATGGTAAATTTCCACATAAGCATTGGAAAAAAATTGCATGTTGCTTTTGTGATTTGGTTAACCATAGTGTTTCTAGATGTTGGAAGAAAATGGCCTCATATAGGAAACTTTTGAAGAAGAAGAGGCCAGAAGCCAAAGGTCCATTGGACAAGGCAAATTATGCTATAAAGAGGATGAACATGTGTTGCACTTATTGCCATAAGCAAGCACATATTTCTGAAAAGTGTTGGATTTTGAATCCAACAATACTTCCATGAAATTTGAAGAAGGTGGAAAAATAAAATGGTAAGAATGGAAAGGAAGTTTTCATAATTAATGTGTTTTAGGATGATTCACATGTGGATGTCAATGTGCAAGTAAAGGAAGCACCTTTGATGTGGATAGATAAGAAATGGTTAGAGTTATTATCCAATTAAAGGTTGCATGTCTTTTGATTTGATACATTTCTTTGCCAATGGAATGCAAGTTGCAGGGTTTTACCAACATGGTGAATGACAAAATTGAGTATGAGACTCGCTTTATTGCAGAAAAATTATGTTCATTTCAGCCTTGTAAGTACATTTACATATGATTGAGGATCTTTTACTAATGATTGTGCTTTAAAGAAAGTTGAAGAATGGAATACATGCATGAGAATGGTATGTATGAACAAAGGAATGTTGATGATTTCACTGTATTTGAACATGTATGTGTAATTGACTTGATCGTCGATTGCTTTGTTTAAAAATGCATGCAATGTCTTATCGACTTGGAAAAGTTGATTTTGTCTCCAAGATTGAAAAAGAGAGATAATGATGAAGTGTTTCACAAGAGGTGGAATTATTTCTACTTTTAAAAAGAATCATCAAGTTCTTTTTGTACATGCTTGACTTGGAGAGTCAGTTGTTTGAAGAACGTATGTTTTTGTCAGCTTGTGATTTAGTCAATCATTTGTACACCCAGATGTAAGAGACATGATGATGATTCACATGATGTGAATTTATGTCGTCAAGTTGTTTTTTTTGCATTATGTTGTTTTTGACAAAATGTCAGAAGAAGATTAGCAGCAAAAGTCACCATAGAAGTGGCTTGGTAAGAAGTGATTTGACTTCTTGACATAGAAAAAATACTTTCATTGGTACATATGAAAATTTCAGTTAAGTATGCATATATTTATGATGTAATCCCATGTCTTTTTGAGCCACCTTGGGTTGATGATCAAGGAAGCGATGTTCAACTACCTTTTGTAAACTTCTCAACAGAAATTCTGAATGAGCGCAAGGAAGATAGTTCTTAACAGGACGACAAGCGCATCCAGGAAGGGAAGTGTCAACTACCTTTGAGTTTTGCTTCAAAGGCACTGGCCATGCAAGGAAAGTGCATGGAGGCTAAAATAAGAGGGTGTTGTACTCTCATCCACTGTACAAATCAATATATTAATCTTTTGGGGTCCAAAAGATTCCTAATGGGGAGGAGTGATAAGATATTTATCAATGGAATTAATTATAGTTCAAATTTCAAAGTGTTCAAAAGAATGTCAAACCTAAGTGACTAGATAGATCTCATCTTTTTGATTCCGGCGCTGTGAACGGTTCGAAAAACCGATACTATATGAAGGAGTTATCGCAATTTCAAAAGTCCAGTAAACTGCAATTTTTGGACATTTGACCAAAGATTAATTTGGTTTTTGAATTAAAAAAAGTATATTCCGAGGAATATTCTTTGGAATATTCCCTTTTGGGGTAAGCACTATACCTTTCCTTAAACATCTTTCTTTAAGTTCCGTATTGAGCATGTGGATAGTATTTAGAAAGTGGGAAAAGGTATCCTGTGCGAACAAAATGTTGTAAATGGTATTCTACGATTTCATGTGATTAACCTTATTGGTCAACACGTAGCACGGGAAAACTACTTTTCTCGCACGCTCTCAACCTGATATCAATCATGCAAGAATCTGCACGAGATTGCGCGACAACCATTTGATTGGACAAGTCACATCGACGGTGGATATTGTTTGGGTTAGTTGGTGAGTGGATGACGCGATATCCGTTGGATTGAGCAGGATAAATTGATGGTGAAGATTCCGCTATTTGAAATGCTTCTGATGTATACATGGGCCCATAACCCATAGGTCCACGTGCGAATTATGTAAAGATACAACTTTCCTGCATCAAATTATTATCAGGTGCCGACACGTGGTGAGCCTAGAGGCTGCCACATGGCCCTAGAATGGTTATGCAAAATTTTTTGGGGTCCGACGTAATCGAACCCGTGATCTGTGGCAAGACAGGACAATGCTCTACCAACTCCACTCAACGAGTTTCTTAACATATAACAGTTGCATGACATATTTAACTTGTAACGTTAGAGGATTTGGGGTTAGGACCACCAGCATTCTTACCACCAGCGGCCCCATAAAACTATTCACATGAATCCTGATGTGATTAACCGCCAGTTGCAAATGGTTGACACGCAGTTGCATGACCATGAGCTCTATGAAGGATTCTCCCTAACTGTCGGGGTATACTGCCACATATGCGTGCCCAACATTAATTGTAATAGTCATCTCCAATGGCTCAGCTTGGAGGAGCAGCTAAAAAGGTAGATATGCCATATTTAACTGGAGTTAAGTGCAATTCACCAAATTTGGTGGAGTATATTTATGGGGATATGGACTAAATGCACTCCAGGAGAAAATTTTGACCAGAGAGAGTGATACAAGATGTTAGCTAGGCTAATTGGAGCCTTCTAAAGCCAATGGAATAGTCCACAGAAGCTGAAGAAGTCATCTTCATAAAGATTTTCATCCAGGCAGATTTTGGAGCTCAGGGCCACCAAGAGTTGGAGGCGATTGTAGGAGCTACCAGTACTCGTTCTCAATGAACCAACAATCATTCCTGATGGTAATGAGACTTATGAATCCATTGTAGGGATTTACAGAAGCATTTGGAGACTTCTAAATGCCGAGATGCTAAAGGGAAGTCTCAGGCAACCCAGTGCCAACCGTGGAGGAAGGCCTAGTTTGGCGATGTAGTGCTCATTTTGAGCAAATGATCAGTCTATTTTGGTGTATGATATGTGCTGAAGATAGTAGATGAGGTTTCAGGGATAGTTAAATAATTCTGAAGGAGTTATTGCCATCAAGAAGCTCAAGGTAGCTCAGAGCACTTATTGAAGGAATCAAGTCTAAGGGAGCTTAGATCTGTTTGCAGAGTGATGATATCCATGATAGGGATATAGATGGTATTCTAAGCCCATTGGTTCAATTTAATAACTTTTGGAGTTAAGTGTGGAACTTGTAAAAGAAACTTTGCCATGATCCTAAAGAGCTAAGTCAAGATGACAAAAGTTCAAGGAGATGTAGCCCACGATATTCAGGTGAACTCCTAGATTAAATTTGTTGTTATGTGTTGATGTTTATTTGCTGCATTATATGGTTGTTATATGTGTTTAATATCAACAAAAACAAATGGAATTAAATCACTTAAACAATTAAAATATAAAAGACATACACCTGTTTCAAGTATTTAATTCCGCAAATGTCATATATAAGCTATATCATTTATTTTTTTAACTGAGTGGGAGGTTCTTATAAGCATAACAAGTTATCAAACCCTCATTTCAGATCATGACCTCAACAGATTCCATCAAGATACTAGTAATGCACTTGAAATTTCTATTAAGTAACTTAAAGCAGAGAACTTGGTACTAAAAGTAATAGTAAAAGAGTTGAAAAATGGTTTACATTCGGGTCCTTTATTGATGACTCCACTCACAATACGAACAATGCCATCTACAATTCGCACTACTAGAACATCTCATGAACCTATTAAAGCTCTGAGACTTTTCAATGCAATCAAATGTCATATTGCCACTGATAGATGTTAAAGATTAGAAATCATTGAACATGCATGACAAGCGGTTTCTGATTTTCTATGATTAGCAAAAAAAAGCAACTCATTTGTCGATTCGGTGAGAAGTAATATTAACGAAGACAAGCATTTCATTAACAATGACTTAGTTGCTTTTAGTAAAAGGCTTGAATTATTGTCTGATCTAGACAAAAAACAAAGAACTCTCAAATGCTAATCAATCGAGGAAAATCAAAGTTACATGGTCCAAAGCAATCAATACACTAGATAACATTATTTATGACTGTGAAAATCCTCTTTTCATTTTTTGGAAACATAATTAGTATTCATGTGCATAATTAATTAATACTATTAGCAGATTTGATGAAAATGGGGCAACTTGTGGAGAGGGAAGAATTTCAAAATAGGAAGTAGTCGTGAAGATCTGTTCAGGAAACGTTGACAAAAGGCTATTGAAAAATTTACATTTTCTACTGCTTATAAAAAATGGAATGGTGGTGCTCTCTATTCATAATTTTATGCAATATTAAATGAATTTCCTCTTTTGTGTGGAAGAACAGTTCTGCGGGATATGCAACATAAACATTCTTCCGTAATGTTTTGTATCTTTGTATACATTTCCATATGCATTTCTATATACAAAATTACATGTTATAGAGTACATAAAAGATATAAAAAAATAGAACTATAGAATGTGATGATAATAATCACACGAGACAAAATTAATTTAAAACTTTCTATCATTTAATACTTTTACATATTTAGTTGTGCGGAAGAGAAGTTGCATAGAGCTATGAATATTTTTAGACTGAAGGATGTGCAAAGTATGGGGTATATGTGGGAGAACCGGGGTACTGAGGGAATTTTACTTTGTATACACAAATTTAATTTGACTAGGAACATAAAATTCAATTAAAAATGTAATAGTAAAAACTAAAAAGAGTGTGCGCGGGGGGTGGTCAAGGTGGGGTGTGGGAATTTCTTCGATTAGTTCTCTATCATTGACAACAAGGAAAATATTTATACTCTATTTATCTTTTATTATTTTAAAAATTTAGCTGCGCAGAACAAAAGATGTGCATAGGACATGGTATGTCCAGGAGAATGCACACCTCCTAGAAAAGTTATCATTATGTACCATTGTCTCTAACTTTCCCTGCTATAATTTTCTTCATTTTCTGATATTTCATATTAAATTAATATTTCAAAGCTACTTTCTCATATTTCCCAATTTTACTTGTACAATTTTTCTAGCATAGTTCTCCCACAATGTTTGTCTTTCCTTTGCATATAAGAAAATTAGCTCTATTAAACACGATAGATTTGATTTTTCCATGTAGCTATGATTTTTCTTGATTTCTAGAGATGATAAACCAATATTAAGGTTTGATATAATATTTAAGAATTCTGTACAATGTAATTTCTTTAGCAATAATCAACAACTTTTGAATCACTTTCAACATCTACTTTGAAATAACAATCTTTAGTTAGTTTTAGACAGTTTCATTTTGTAGAGATTTTCTTGTGGGGAGCTTTCATTGTGTGCCCGAAGGGAAGTGGGAGGGCAGGGGGGTGGTGCGCGGGGGGGTTCTTCAACTAATGATCTATCACTAACCACAAGACAACTATTGCTAATGTATTTATCTTTTATTATTCTACATATTTAGCTGTGTGAAACGAAGGATCTATGGAGGATGGGGTATGTGTGGGAGTTGTGAATTTGTAAAAAATGAAGAATGTGCAGAGGATGGGATATGTGTGGGAGAACGGATGTGTAGAGAAGAATTTATTCCACAAATGCACAATTAATTTTAAACTCTTATGCATTTAAAATTTTTACATATTTTCTTATTTTAAAATTTATTTTAATAAATCAGATAGAAACACACCTCTTAGCATAACTATAATTGTGTACCATTGTCTCTAGTTGTATTTGTTATACTTGAGTTCATTTTACCATATTTAAAATTAAATTAATATTTTAAAGCTACTTCCGCATATTTTTTCACTTATGACACTTTCATATATGACAATAATAATACTTTCGAAGAACAATCTTTTGTACTTTGTATAATGATGCATTGGCTATGACCAAATCAAATTTAACTTCAACTTTATGAGAAAATCAAATTTATTTAATGATAAACTTTTATTATTAGTAATAGTTTGTTCGTGAACGAAATGTGTTGACAACTCCTTTCCTCACTAGAGACTATAACACTTTCCTTGTGGTCAAAGTCAATTAACTATCGATTATTTGTTACTAATTTTTTTTTCTATTTGCATGCCAAACTTTGTTGACTATCTAATACACATGTTGAATATTCATAAGGTAACATGACAATTGTAACTGCTAATTTTGGTTGTGCTGCCCGTAGAAGCATTCACCAGGTGTCCATTAAGCAATATTTTTATCTTACACGTTATGAATGCATGTTACATTGCCTTTTAGATGAGATGGTTACAAATATATTCCTTTTCTGGGTTGTACAGTGTTGTTTTGGTAGTTGCATGTCATGAGGGATTATCTCTGCAAGCTCATTTTGAATGAAGGTACAAAACATGTAACATTTTTGACAAGTAAACAATGCATTGTTTCTTCTATATGTGGGTACTTAGAACATTTATACAATATACAGTACAATCATATAACAATGATGTACAAAGTTCAAATACTAGATAATATGATAATTTAAACACGTTTATAGAAGATACCTTACTATTGTATAACTCTTAAGTCTAAATTTCTTTCATGCTATGAAATTAGAACGTCTTATTTTTCTTATTACTATATATTTAATCTAACTCATATCATTAGAGCAATGAAAATGAACATAAGCATAACATATATTGTTTAAGACAAAGATAACATTGCTAAGAGGTGCGTTTCTTTTCTATTAACTATCATTTAACTATGTTTACATTATAAGACCTGACATTTTTTTGTTATATTTAAAATATATTATAACGAAAAGCAACACTTTTCAATTCAAGAAACATATAACAATTACAAGGAAAAAAATACTTTTAACATTTATATCAAACATTTGTATTTGTTGACACTAAAATCTATCTAGAATTTATATACATTAGCAATGACCTTGCATTATCTCTTTCTATTTTCATTAGACAATTCTTACTTTGCTTCAATTATAATGTCCTTCTAAGTAGTGATTTCAATGTATTATTTGTGAACAAGCAAAATATATTGAATTTGAATGATGCCATGGTAGAGAAGAACAAGGGTGTAGAGATAACAATGAGTAGTACTACAAAAACATATATCACAACAGAAAAATGAAAGGAAAAGAAACCAACAAAGAAACAAAAGAAAATAGGTAGTTCTATGCAGGTTTAATTAAATGTATATCATATTTCTTTTTTGTGTTTTAGTTCTTGTTTTTGAATTTAATTCAATTCAATGCTCATGACTAGGAAAAATGAAATTGAGTATATGCCATTGTTGATCGAAGATATTAGTAACACTATAAATGGGAGCATTTTTCATGGCATTGTCTTAGTTACATATCGAACATTTTTGGACAAAGAAAACAAGAAAAAAACAATACTTTGTGCATACTTAAAAATAAAAAAGTGGAAATGACAATAACATTGCTTGTGCCAACACAATATATTGAACAACATGAGACAAAACTTATTGTAAATGTCAGTGTTTCCATTAGATATTTCAAAATAATTCAAAAGCATAAATACAATAGTGGTGATTGTGAAAAAAAATTTGTCTAAAGAGTTTTAGCAAGGTAGAAAACATTTGTCCTTTTTGTGTAGAGTACCGATTCTTTCCAAATTTGATGATTGCAAACCTCTCATGCAATGAAGATGTGTTTCTAGTTGGCACAATCATTGTTATTGCAATTTTGGTAACACACATAAAAATGCAATATGTACTAAAAATCAAAGGCATTGTAGAACAGGATAGGGAAACAATAAGCTTTGATTTATTTGAATGTTTCATTGTTACAAAGTTATTGTCCATATGTTATGTGGTTTTCAAGTATTGTTTTACAAATGTTGCATATGTAATAGGTTCAAATACATGATAAACTTGTTCTGACATGTCTTTTATTTGAAAGACAATTGCAAGAAAATGTTTTTCCATTGATCTTTCCCAAAAATATAGTTAAAAAACAAGAAAGAGTTTTTTGAACTTCACAATCAACATTCATATGTCCATTGAAAACAAGCAAGAAACTCGAAAATATAAGAAATATGCTTTCTTCGCCGAGTGGAATATGCACATTGAACATTATTATATTGTTTATATAGACATAGATAAAGAAAAAAGAATAAAAATACATTTAATTTCGTGTTACTAATCCTCTGTTTTATGTATAAATTTTACAGTACTTCCAAGGACACCTGGTAGTGACTAGTTCATATACAAACAATTTGAGACTATATGTGCGAAATGAAGTAGTCCAATTAAAAGTGATAGAAGTATGAATACAACTATAGTTTACTGCAGCACTTGGAAGCAGGACTCTCGCTTCATTTATTTCCATTGGTTAAACTGCATCATACATGCAAATGACAAGACTAAAATACAGTGTGTTCTGAGAGTCGTGTAGTTGGAAAAAGTATTACCTGAACTATGATAAGTTTCCTATGAGAAATATTGTACAGAGAAATCAATTGTTATTGATATTTTGTCCAATTTTGAGACACATGGCACATTTACAATAAACCATCAAAACATGATTATACATATACAAATGATGGTTTTCTTTGGTTACTTTCTCCAACAATCTAGTAACGGCACAGTCCTTGTTTCCTGCATTGTCAAACATCTTAACATTTCCTTATAATTTCAAGTTCAAGAATTTGATTATTGTCGAACAATTCTTTTGGTTTACTCCATGATTGGGATCTGAATACACATTTTCAAGTAATATATTATACTTATGAGAACAAGATTAGGAATGCAATCATTAGAGAAAACAAGGTGATTGCTTTTACTAATGCAAATTTTAATATGACATTGTACAAAAACATACTTCAATGAACTATTTTGTTCAAGTTATATGCTTCATACTATGCTATGTCGTGTTTTCTTTCTTGTAGTCTTGTTTCTTACATTTTTTTATTGATTTATGAAATTTACAAGTTCTATAACTACTAAGACAATATTGTAACTTGGTTACGTGGGAGTTTGAAGCTTGGTTAATCATTTTACGATGATATTGTTATTAATTAATGGAGTATACAATCACAATTTAAATTTATTTACATTGTCAACCAATCCATAGTTATTTCTATACAAAAAGTTATTGCATGCAACATTTGAACAAATACCTAAATAAACCATTATAGTACAGAGTTGAAACGAATTTCTAAATTGAATAATAAAGAATATAATATATATTATAAAATATTTTTCATATATACATATGTATGTAATCTAGAATAGTCCAATATGTTTTCTTTCTTTAACTTTGCCAAGAATATTACTATACATAGCCTTTAGCATATACTAAATTTCAAAATTTTGAGCAAATAAAAAAATGTGGTAACACTTTCTTTACTAATTAACCATTGTTTATGGAGACTAACACTTCCATTGATTATGCTACCAAAATGGAGATATGATTTCTCTATTTCTATCTTTCAATATTTCTTTTGACAACGTTCTTACAACGTCTAGTTCATCTTTGAATCACCTAAGAATTTGTTGAAGCTATCCATTAACATTAAAATATCTTGGCTAAGCATTAAGATATCTTGGTTGAGAATTAAGATATACTGGTTCTTTGTATGTACCTCTTCCTTTTTATTTTTCCATTGTTTCTTTAGGCCATTTGTTTGCTCTTAGCAACAAATTAAAAGAAAAAAAGAAGACAAATTATAAAGAAAAACCTGAAAACAATAGTTTTAGAAAAAAACAAAGCTAATGGGTTGCCTAGAACTTACTAACAGGTCTACAACAGAATGAACATTAACAAATTTATTTCACAAGAATTACGCCTCAATATAATGCATCAAAGGTGATAAGTCATCAAAATCACGAATTGACATCCAATTTATGAAATGAGGTTTAACTATTATTGATTTTAATGGTATCCATTAACTAGTGATTTAGATGATTTAGTCTACAATCACAATTTTATTTGTTTACATTGTCAATTAATCCAATATTATTTCTATAAAAAGTTATGTGATTGAACATTTAAACAAATATCTAAATAAATTATTATCATACAAAGTTTAAACGAAAATCTAAATCAAATAAGCAAGATTATAATATAACTTATAAAATATTTTTCATCTATACATATGTCTGTAATCCATAATAGTCTGATATGTTTTTTTCTTTAACTGTGCCAAGAATATTACAATACATAGCCTTTAGCATATACCGAATTTCAAAATTGGTTGAGAAAATAACAAAATTTGGTAACGATTTCTTTACTAATTAACCATTGTTTCTAGATATTAACATTTCTACTGATTATGCTGCCAAAATGGAGATATGATTTCTCTATTCATGTTTTTCAGTATCTCTTCTGACAACATACTTACAACATCTAGTTCATCTTTGAATCACCTATGCATTTGCCGAAGTTCCAATATCTTATCCATTAGCATTAAAATATCTTGACTAAGCATTAGGATATCTTGGTTGAGCATGAAGATATCTTGGCTCTTTGCATGTATCTCTTCATGTGTGCTTCGTAATTGTTTCTTTGAGCAATTTGTTTGCACCTAGTAACAAATTCAAAAAACAATAGACAAATTAAAGAAAAAAACCTGAAAACACGTAACAATTTCATAACAAACAAAGCAAGTTGGTTTCCTAGAACTTACTAATGAATATACAACAAAATGAACATTAAAAAATTTCCTTCACAGGAAAAAGGCCTATATATTATGTGTTAAAGATGAAAAGGCATATAAATCATGAATTAGCATTTAGGTTCTGAAATGATATTTAACTACTATCGATTTTAATGACATTCGTTAACCAGTTATTGTCATCAATATGGCTAATACTGATTTTCCTAATCTTTCATCAGAAAAGACATTTGAAAACTTGATTATTTTAAATCATAGACATTTTTATTAAATTCCAACTTGACATAGTTTAATTGATATGATTGTGTTTCATGATTAATTTGTTTCACATGCTTTATAAATCAATATCGAGATACTATTTTATTAGTATCCAGAACCTCCTTATATTATGATTAACTAAAGCTCTCCTACCAATTGATACAAGTCTTTTTCACATTTATTCACTGAACCAATGCATATTCAATACATTTACTATGTAAACTTGTCTTACTATCAACCAAATTTTATTGTGCAGAAGACAGAGTGATTTTAGATCTTATGTCATGTCCTCTTTTTTATTTTCCTCTATAGTATAGTTGGGGTGGATTTCTATGGCACGTGATGGCCAGGTCATGGGAGTAGGTTTATGTCATCATGGGTTCCACAGGAGTTTTGAGGAGTTTTTATGGGGTCCGATGGAATGCTCTTAGCATATTCTATCATCCACATGAATTGCCTTTCGTTTCATTGCTTTCTGACAACTTACATAAAGCAGGGTTATTATTGGGTCTGACTTAATTAATTAAGCTTGAGGTGGCATTTCGAGAGAAATATTTGATGGAATACCTTAGTGTAATATCTTGTTGGAACCAAAATGAGAAGATATACAAGATGGGATGTTGAGAAGTGACTTCTAGTGGTTAGAGAGAGTATGGTGGGAGATTTATGATTTTCGTTGATTAAAAATGGTTTTAATTAGTCATTTAATTAAGGAAAAATAATTAATTGGAGGAAAAATGCCAAAAGTGACTTAAGTGAAATAATATAAAATTAAAAGGTCACTTAAGATAAATTCAATGGATGAGATTCTAGAATAATAATAAAATTAAAAAATGAGATGCTTTTAGAGGCTTGGAGATCTATCTATGGAGAATTATAAAAGAGGAGGAGGAAACCATTGGGAGACATCTTGGAGTTGAGTATTTGTTTCTTGTGGAGGAGTTTGGAGGACCAAGAGTTTCCAACTTCAGTTTTATCCCCAAGACAAAAACCCTAGGGTGATGTAGTGAGAGAGGGCGAGAACCCTTCTCTCCCCTTGGTGAATTCATTCAAAATTCACATGAGCTCTTATTGGTTTATGTTTCATTTTAAGAGGCTAGGTCCAATGTTGCAGTAGGCGCATTTTAAGGCCAGATCTAGTTTTCAATAGTTGTTAGATATTCTCAGCTATTTCCCGCTATTTCATATTGCCATGTACTACTATTTTTGGTTAAAATAATAAACCTGAGATTTGCTGCATTTTCCTTGTTTTCATTTTTTTGTTGTTGCATTTCTAGTTATTTACCATGTTGCAGAATTTTCATACATTTTCCATAGTATCAATATTGTGTATTTTATGGGCTATATCGTCGATTAAAAATATTGATGGAAAAAACTACTGTAAATTTATGGTCTTTTCTACATGTACTTTCTGAGATAATTTTTCTATAACGAAATCACCATTATTTTAGCCAAATATTTTGAAAGAGACATTACAGTGGTATCAGAGCATGACCTTGGCCAGCTATGGGGAAGATAGAAAGATCATGGAGGTGCAGGCATGCATGCACAATGATTGTTGAAATTGGTGGATATTACAATGACACAAAAGTGGAGGAGTACACAAGAAATCTTAGACGGGATCCTTAGAAACAATGAAGAGATGATAGAGATGTTAGCCCAATTGTGTATCAGTAAGGGAATAAAACTGATTTATCCTCATACTTATAAAATAGGCACTATAGGTGCACATGCCACAGGAATGAAGCCACTTACACCATGTGGGAATAGTCAGCAGAATAAGGGCACTTGACCTCCTCAAGAGGAGTGGACATGATGGGAGAATTTTGATGATGGGACCAAGAGGAGATATTACTTCCTATCATGGGGCCTAGGGTGAAAGTACACTGACAACAAGCTTGAGGAAGAGTTTGAGTAGGAGATTGAGGAGCACATGGATACACCTAGTCTGACACATGAGCCACCCTTTTTGGATTTTCCTTTGGTATCATAGATTGAAACATTGGTGGAGACAGTTGAGCATACATCCATTGATGTGGTGTTGGGGGACATTGAGTTACCCACCATTGATGAGGTGTCAAGAGACATATCCCTAGTTAATGAGGTTCCACAAGACACATAGGTACCCAAAGTTGTGACCTAGTTCACAAATGTTAGCTTCCCACGATAGTTTCATCATCTCCAGGTTGAACTTCTAACATTGAAAAAGAAGGCCATGATAGTCTCAGAGACCATTATGCAGCAGAACAAGAAGTTGGATGACATGAGAGAAGTTTGTGTCAAGACATCGACCAAGATGACTCACGTTGGGGAACAATCCGATTCCCTAATGGTATAGGTAGAGGAGTACACGTTGGAGCATTAGAGAAACCCTCTTAAAACATACATAGGTAGGGTTAATAACACTGCTAGGTTACCTCTGCACACTGGGGAGAGAAAGGCAGGGTTGCCTATACAAATCTCACATGTTGACCAATATTGTGAGATGATGAAACATGAGTTGCACAAGACACATCGTTTTCTTGTTGGATTTGTTTCATGTATAAGCACACATGCATTCAACCTTTCCCTTGGGATTGGATGGCATGAGATTCTAAGTTTGTACCCAGTGGGGTGGGCTATATTATGGAGACATTGGTAATCAAGAGTAAAACTCAACAAAATCTTCCAGACATTAGGGATACTAGAGGCCCAGGTTAGCATTGGGATCCAACTGGGGCTTCCTACCATATGCTTGAGATGTAGGATGAAGGTTGTTGGGATCCAAGTGGGATTCCCCACCACATCATGGATGTGGCTAGTGAGGGCATTGACGATGTGACAGATCCAGTGACTAAGCATCCACACACTTTCAGATCTCCATTAGCATTAGTGACGAGTTGATTTGACATATGGGGGAGCACCAATGCCTTTGTCACATGAAAATGTTGATTGTCTTTATTACTACTCCAAACCAAGATTGATATTAAATGGATAAACATTGATATCATGGACATGCCAAAGTGGGATGAGCTTGGCCTTTATAGATTTTTCTCCATTAGGTTCCATGAGAGGATGATACAGTATGTGCACGATGGGTAGTATGTCATAGACAGAATGGTGTAGCGTCAACATAGTGGCCCCACTTTGAGACTAGCATGGGATCATAGCATCACAAGATTTCATGGTTTAGCTACCCTTAGGGGTGATCTAGTTCCTACAGGGGGAGATCATTCATATCTTCCATTGGGTTTTAGTGGTTTTCTATTGGTATGGGGGACTTCAATAACATGGTAGTTTGGTTAACAAGAGGATAGTATGGGAAGTTCATGCAGGAGAGACTTCATTCCCACAGGGATTGTGTTGTGTCTTCAAGAGTTTACTCTTGGAGTGCATAATGTGGACTAATCATTAGGGAAGCTTCATGGGTATTTGGACAAATTCCCACATTATCATGATGCTCTACTTATTGCTAGTATGCAGAGGGCTTCTAGTACCTCTATCTAGTTGGTTAACGAGTGGAGCAAGGTGTGCTTCACATTGATTAAGATGGCTTATGATATTGGTATCGAGGGATTCCTTCATGTAGGGACAATGTTGAGATTGGGGATGACTTAGTGGTACATTTGGGACCCTAGTATTACTGGTGGTTACAATGGTGCATTACTTGAGGACAATATTGTTTTGGCAAGGAGGACCGTAATGTGGCCAATTAATCATTTTTTTAAGGGAAATTCTCAATTTTTCAATTTTGGCAAATAATACATTTTTTTAGATAAATAAAATTAGGAGAAATACGTTGTAGAGGTATTAAATATATTTCGGAGAAAAGGAAATGGTTGGGACTTAGGAAAAGAAGAAACAATTAAAGTGAAAATAAGTTGTGGAGGTTACCAAAGAGGGAAGTCAAACCATGGAATAATAAAACCATGGTATCAAACCATAGTATGAGAGAAATCTAACTATGGTATGAGGAAGTGAAAGCAACAATAAAATGAAGGCTAGAGCTTCATTTTGATCATTCTATTTTTGGCATTTCATTTCTAATTTTGGAGAGTTTGCTTGAGTTTCTTAGCCAAGTCAACCAATGTTATTTAGCACAAGAATTTTTGAGCAGAAATTCTACCTCTACCTTCGGTGAACTTTAAGTTTCAACCTAGGACAAAATTTGGGAGTTTATTGCAGAATTATCACTTAGAAATTTGTTATTTCTGGGCGTAGAAGACAAACTTTGGAGGCTATTTGGAGCATCATCTTTCTATTGCAGGTTTTAACTATTTGCAGAAAATTTTCTACTGGTTAGAGGAGGATTTTGGCATCATTTTTCAGTGATTTTCTTGTATTTTTAGCTGGGCTAAATTTTCTCTTATAGAGCTTGTGCAAGGGTTAGAGAATAAAGTTTTTTTTGCTAGTGTTTGGTGTTGATATTTGGCAAAAGTTTTTAGTTGAGAGTTATATATTTTTAAGGGAGGATATTTTTGCACACTTTCTTAGCCATTTCCTAGATATTTTTACCATTTCTCAATAGTTTCTCTTTGGTTGGGTGTAAAACTGTGTAGTTGGGAGATTCACTATATTTTGGGAATTTTAGATTAGCTGGAATGAGCCCAAACAATTGCTAGGTTTTGTTGGTCTAGATATGAGGAGTCCATAACTAATTTTATAGAATTTTTTGGGTAGTATTCGAGCTAGAACCATACATTCTTATAGTAGGACGTATTACTGGTTAGCTAGATAGTTTGCATCAAACTGTGGGTTCAATTTTGTCTTGGATTTAGGCCAAACATTTTTTGGGTTTTACTATTTTATAAGGGAGGAGTTTGTGGCTACAATCTCAAGTAAATCTAAGCATTATTGGGGTTAGAATTTTATTTTTTCTTTAACAATAACAATATTAGAAATATTATTTTCTGGTTAATTTGAACATTTTGGGGCTTTTCGAGTCAACAAGAATTAACCCAACATTTTTCTGGGTCTGGTGTATTTGGGTGAGAGAAGCCTCTAGTAATTTTGTAGAATTTTTGGAGAAACTTTGATGGTATAAATCACAGTTCACCTCTAGCAGCAATAACATAATTTTCCAGGCAGTGCATTGGGACAAATTGAGTCATTTCAATTAGATTTTTCTTAGATCTACACCTAGGTATTGTATGCTTGCATTAACAAGCATACGTTCTATCATTCCTTGCCATTTATGTACTCAAATGTTCTTGTATTAATAAAATGGCTTGATTATTTGGCTCAATTTCTCATGTATTTTGATGTGCATGTTTGGAATTTGTTTATTATTGCTGCCTCATTGTATAGATCTATGTTATTTGTTGTAAATTTCAATTTGGAACGCTACATATTATATTTCAATTCATCACTTAGATCCCTTATTACCTTTGTCACATTATCCAAATATTAAATGAACTTTGTTCACTCAAATAAGTGAATTAATTAACAATTTATAACTTGGTATGGTTTCTTTCTTTTTTCATCAAGCTAAAAACTAGCATTCCAAAAATATTATAAGCTTTTTCTACACAATAAAATCTTTGATTGTAAACTATACACTTTGAAAATTAAATTACAACAGTTTACTATACTAAATAGATTAGACAGTAGCAATTGATGCCTATTTTTATGTTTATCTATTCATTCGTGCATTTAAGCATTGCTCTCAATTGACTAAAATAATAAAATGAGATGGAAAAGGTGAATATAATAGTATCGATGACATCTTAACAAAAAATTTAGGATCCAGAAAACTTTCAAGGGTCATTACATTACCAAAAACCATTCTACTCCAAACATCACCAAAAAGCTAAGACTAACTAGCCCCATCCATTTCCATGTTGCACCTTCATATAGGCACAACATTATAGAAATGAATCTCAAACTATTTAGTTGATAAATAGCCAATAGATTCAATCTGCCATCAAAAAAATATATGTAGCTCCATTCACATAACTATCACTTGGCTTCAAACCTAATTTCTAAATCGTAAACTATACTTCCACCACATATCCTTCATCTATGCCTAACCTTTCTAATTGGTCACATGTAGATACAAACTACCGATCACTAGCACTAGCACCATCAACATCTCTAGTTGAAGCCACTCTTTTAAAAGAACTATGTATACTTGAATTCACTGAATAAATATTGAAATCACTATTTTATAATATTGATAGATATAATTTTATTGATATGTTTGCAACCAATAGATTACACAATGCATCAAAGTGAATGTTGTTAAGTGGTTCAGTGTTAATGCCATTATATATCGATTTGTTGAATAATTATTAATATCATCTCTAAGCATTAATTAATTATTCAATGCTAAGTGTGATTTCCAAGTTTTCACATCTTTGTAAACATTACCATCTCGACAAAGTTTTTACATAGAACGCACGTGTCCTTTCTCACATGCTCTAGTACTAAATGCTTCCAACAATTTGTACTTTGCCTATTATCATTACAGTAATTATGTAATAAAATATGTTACAAACACTAATGTTAAAATGCACAAATAACGTGTACAATATGTGATATTAAATTTGATATTGTATATTGGCTTTGAAGTGCGTAGAAGTTGATTGTGCGGAATTATATGTTGCCTTTGGACTTTTCTGCACTCACTCTCAACCCTTAAAAAAAGCTCTGCACTCCCACACAGGTTCCGAGAAAAAATCTAAAGTGCGTTGCCTTCAGTGCATAAGAAATTGATTCTACGACAACACAAAAAAATCACTATTCTATACACCTTTGTGGAAAGATTTAACTATGCAGAGACTTGTGCAAAAAGATTTCATTATGCGAAGAGATTTTGTTATGCCGAGAGATTTTGTTGTGCAGACAAATTTGAGCAAATAACTTTCACTATGCGGAGAGAGATTACATTGTGCAGAGGGCTTTCATTGCTCAGAGTTTTTTTCGCACTCCACACAACCTTTAATCAATTAACTAGCACTATTTGGAATAAGATTTGGTATTAAAATATTACCAATAATATATAATAAAAATGATAGGGAAAAACTTTTTGGAGAGAGAATATGGATATTGATTACGCTGCAAACAAATTCACATTTAACATTGAAGAATTAATTAATGCTTAGTAGTGCTATTCAAATTTATTCATCAAAATGATACACAATCACATTATCACCAAAATACTCAATAACATTTACTCTCATATCATTAAAATCGTATCTATCAATATTATAAAATAATATTTTTGAAATTTATTCAATGAATTCAAGTATATGCCCAGGTTTTTGCAGCCAATATGCCTTATATAAAATTGAAATGATATGTGGATCTCCTTCATACACATCTATTTGCATTTTTTTTTGTCATGGATACGTTTAATCAAAGTCATATAGCTAGACAATGTAACCACGTGAAGACAAAATCACATTAAATATAATAAAACATCTACTACTATTTGTTCAAATTGCATGGATTGTGGACTTTGTTCTAATTTTTCTATTAATGATAGAATGATTGATGCAATTTTGATTGGGAGTGCATTTTTTCCTTATTGTGAAGTGAAAATGTAAAATCAAAGTTTTATTGTGTGAAGTGCTTCTCCATATTCCCTTGTCTCCTCACATGCGTGTTCTCCGCACACAATACACCATTTCAAAGATCTTTCTACTTATTTGGAAATCTTGTGAGCCTTGGCATCATTGGACAAAGCACTAGAAATCTTAGTTATAACAATATAAAATCACTCACTGAACCTACCTCTAGGGCTAATTAATTGTTTAATGCCATGCTTCTTTATGTAGGGCTCACATTTTCTCATTATTCAATATTGTTCACATTTCTAGAATTTTTCATTATGGTGGAGTGAAGAGGTATAGTCGAAGTTTTTACTATGTGAAATGATTCTCCATAACGATTACATTATTAACCTTAATCATATTTTTAATATTCAATAATCTACGCTCCAAAATGTTTCTATGTGCGGATGGATATTGTATGTGAAAGTGTAAAAAAAAAAGAGCGAAGATTCTGCTACACATATTTCTTTCCACACATCGCTTTATGAATACCGCACATTGTAAATGTTCATTGTCCGAAGGATCTGTGGAGGATAGGGTATGCATGAGAAAATGAGAGTGTAGAGGGAAATTAATATTATCGACGCATCATTTATTTAACTATGAACACATTTCGAATTAGTATTATTATGTTTCCTTATCCGAAGCTTTCCTTTCCTCCACAACCCTGCACATATTCCTAATTACAAAAATATAAACATCAACAAAGATTCCACTATGTGGAGAGTTTTCATTACAACCTTTAATCAATTGATTAGCAAAGCTTCAGTGCAGAAGAAGTTGATTATGCTAGAGTGTGGAAAATTATATATTCTCTGCACTTTTGTGCTTATGCGGAGAGTTTTTTGTAGAGAGATTTCATTATGCAGAGAGATTTCATTGTACAGAGTTGTGTTTGTACTCCATAAACTTCAACCTATGCCACACTTGCTAATTAACTTAGTGAATTATGGCTCTGCTCCTTGACTCTATGCCTACAAGATCGCTCCAGTAACTTAAATATACCATCGATCTAAATTTCCTTTATTTTAAGCCTGCATGTTGGCCATTAATGTTGGCTTGATCCACAAGTACGAAATAATCAAGAAAATCGAAGGTGATAGTGGAAACTTCGCACAATGTCGATACATAATTAATTTAACTATGAACAAAATTTGAATTAGTATTATTATGTTTTCTTGTGAAAACATTTTACTTTGCGGATGATGGGGAATGTGCGGGAGAATGGGGGTGCAGAGGAAAAATCAATCTTAAATTATTTTCCTTTTAAATCTTTTACAAATTTAGCTATGTGTTATATGTGCGAGAGAACAAAGGTGTAGAGGGAACTTTATAACTTAAATTAATAATCTAATGATATATCACATTTTCTCATTACATAAAAGTTTCATGTTCTCTAATCTAATGGTATTCATGTTTTTTATAATAAAAGATTCTATTCTGCTTTTGTGCTTCACACAATTATGACAACTTTCATTATGAGAGTGCAACCTTTAATCAATTAATTAGCAAAGTCTTTAGTGCCAAAGAAGACGATTTTGCGAGAGTGCGAAATAATTACTATTCTTTGAACTTTCACACTTCCTCCTAAAGTCAGCTAATAAGATTGTGGTGGGGACCAACATTGTTTATAGGTCTCTACATGAACAAAATTATTTTTTAAATTTTGTGATTAAAATACTTGTTTATGAGTGTGAGTGTGTATGAATTGTGTGTAAGGTTTTTCATTGTGTGGAGTGCAAAGGTCCGCATAATGAAAGCTTGAAATATTCCTCCCATAATGGACTTCCTCTGCACTCCCATACATATGCCTAATTACACAAAGATAACCGTAAACAAAGCTTACACTACTCATGCATAGAGTTTTGTGCAAAGAGCTTTCATTGTATAATGAGCTTTCATTGTAGAGAGTTTGGTCCACACTTTTTTCAATTGATTAGCGATATTTAGAATATGGAGATATAGTGTATTTATTATTAAAATATTACCAATAATATTGTATAGGTCCATTGCTTGCCTTGTTGTTATTGCAAATAGTGGTAAATGTATTATTGTAAGTATTGTGATTAAAAAACTTGTTTATGAGTGTGGGTGTGTACGAATTGTGCAGAGTGCAAAGGTTTGTATAATGAAAGCTTGAAAGCTTCCTCCACACAATGGACTTCCTCTGCACTCCCGCAAATATGCCTAATTACACAAAGATAACCATAAAAAAACTTACATTTCTTATTCAAAGAGTTTTGTGTGGAGATCTTTCATTACACAATTTTTTTTCACACTCCGCACAATGTTTACTCAATTGACTAGCAATATTCAGAATATAGAGATATAGATTATCTATTATTAAAATATTACCAATAATATGTATAGGTCAACCATTTGTCTCGTTGTTATTGTGAATAGAAGTATTAACAATATGGAGATATGGATTATTTAATATTAAAATATTAGCAATAACACATATGTAGAATTTCCCACTGTAGATCACCTGATAATGCAATATACTAAGGCAAAATACTTGATCTACTTCTACAAACAAACTTGAGGAAGCTTAATCGATTTTGAGCAAGATCAAATAGAACACATATAAGAGAGAATGAGAAATCAATCACACATGAACACAGAAGAATACTCTGGGGAAAGCCTCAGCTAAAAACCCTAATCTCTGTATTATCATACAAGTGGAAATATCTC
This sequence comes from Pinus taeda, assembly GCA_000404065.3. Classification (NCBI taxonomy): domain Eukaryota; kingdom Viridiplantae; phylum Streptophyta; class Pinopsida; order Pinales; family Pinaceae; genus Pinus; species Pinus taeda. Next base: position 2,125 of record APFE031296483.1, on the reverse strand, counting down.
CGGATTACACAAAAATTTAGCTCACAAGCTATCCAACTCTCAGTACAATCTCTCAATTGCAACTCACATACTAAATAGACACAACATATGCCTTCCTCCAATCCTCCAAGCCTCCTTTTTCCTTGTGCAGTTTCACCTGGGATCCAATGCTACCACTTGTGTGAATTCCCACATCACACATTCATCAAAAACTCAGAAGTAACTATGCAATCCTCAAGGAATGAATTCCTTCTATATGCAAGAGATATCCTCAATGGAATATTCCTGCAACTGATAGTACATTGTCCCATCATCTGATCTCAACTGGGTCTCTGACTGAACTGACATGCATGAGTTATTTATGAGAGAATATTCAGTTATTTGAAGTGCAATAGTTACATGCATGCATGCATTAACTAACTGAAATCACAACTAGTTCAACAAACTGTTGGAACTAATCTAACTGGACTTAACTTAGTTAACTGAGCTAACTAATTACAACTCAAATTACAACTCATCCTGATCTCCTTAATAAAGGGATAACTTCCTCACTCAAAGGGAAAACTATTGCATGTCTTCACATAGACTTCATGTTTTATTTTCTACAACTAATTAACACAAGATGAATTAATTAATTATTTTACAAACAACTGTTAAGATAAAATTCAAATTTTAATTCTCAGTTTTAGTTTAGGGACTAAGTAAAATTGGAATGTATCCCGAAATGCTATTTATAGCAGTGCTATTTTTAGCACTTCTATTTTTAGCATTTCTTGTTCCTATTTTCAACACTCCTTCTCAACAAGAAAAGGATTATCAGTCACCCCAATCCTATCTCTGTGGAACTCGAACTTGCATTTTGAAAATGCCTTAGTCAAAATATTTGCGTCATGTTCCTCGGTCGAAACATACAGCAACAAAATGATCCTCTTCACCACACAGTCTCGAAGATGATGATACTGGATATCGGTGTGCTTGGAACTGTCATGAAATACTAGATTCTTAGAGGTTTTGATACAACTTTGATTATTGTAATAGATCACAGTTGGATCCATCATCTGACCAGACAATCCCACTAGAATCTTCCGCATCCAAATGGCCTCGCATGTTGCTTGACTGACAACCATGTATTCAACCTCTAGTGAGCTAAGTGCAACTGACCTCTATTTCCTGTTGTACCAGGAAACAATAGTTGAACCAAGGTTGAAGATTCCTCCAGAAGTGATCTTCCAGTCTGAGGGACTCCCTGCCCAATCTGCATCCGTGAAGCCCTGAAGCTTCACTCCCTTTGTCCATCTATACCACAATCCATACTGAGATGTGCCTCTGAGGTATCTTAGCACATGCTTCACTACCTTCCAAAACAACTTGGTAGGCTGAACCATAGCTTGGGTCAGCTGGTTCATCGCAAAGCACAAATCTAGTTGTGTGTTCATTAGATACATTAATGGAACCGCAAGTTGCCGATAAATAGTAGCAACTACTACCTCACCTGAAGTAGCATCCTCCTTCCTCCAGTTACCAGCTAGAGGAGTCTGCATAGGATTGCACTTCTCCATGTGGAATCGCCTGAGTATCTCATTGGCATACTTACCTTGAGACACAAATACTTCCCCATCTTTCTACCACACTTCCATGCCTAGAAAGTAGTACATAAGACCCATGTCTTTCATCTCGAACTCTCTTGCAAGGTCCTCCTTGCAAGACTTGATCAACTGATCATCCACATAAAGAACAATGATCAATGGCTTACCTTCTACCATGATGTGGTAAAGGTTCGCATCTGCTTCACTCTTGGTGAAGCCCAACCTAGTGAAATAGTTGTTGATCTTGGTGTACCAAGCATGAGGTGCTTGCTTTAGATCGTACAAAGCACTCTTGAGTCGACACACATGCGACTCACAATCGAAGGTCTCAAAACCTTCTGACTGCTCAATGTACACCTCTTCCTCAATCTTCCCATTGAGGAACGGAGTCTTCACATCCATTTGATGGATCTTCCAACCCATCTGAGTTGATAGTGCCAACATTGAACTAATGGATGAGTACCTTGCTACTGTTAGGATATTCCAACACATAGGAATAGTTAAGTATAACTTGGTCTAGTATAGAGTTAGGTAAAGTGTGTTTCTTTACTATGTACTTT
>APFE031296479.1:0-16853 GCA_000404065.3 Pinus taeda | reverse complement strand
CCTGCTTTTACTTAGCACATCACGCATACCTTATTCCCATGTGTTTATCGCTTGGAAAAAAACATTATGTTTATCGCTTAATCCAATAGGTTGAAATAGTTGTTAACCACCTTTGTATTTAACTCCTTATCGACAGAAGGCGACTAGCTGAATTCCAAATTTTCTTCAACTTCCTACCAACTCTCTTACCTCCAAAATGGTGATAAAGCAGGCACAGATAGCACTGTGTCTTTTTTTCTGTGATTTTCAGTATGCATTGCTTTTTTTTCTTTTATAAACCTAATCTCTTTTTTGAGTTAGAATTTGCTGATAATTCATTCACCCACTCGACTGAACGAGCAAGCCAGAGATAGATTCAATGCACCATAAAATCAATCTAATTCCTCTATGGAATTTCATTAATAGAAGGCACAAGTTCTCAACATTTATGTAGGTGTATTCTACAGAGAATTTCGTCTCATAGTGACAATCATGCTATAACCCTATCCATGAGAATTGAAAAGGAACATGCGAATAGTTTGACTGATAAAATGATCATCCAGATATTTATGTCGATTTTGAGAATCACCATTGAAGCTCACTAACTATCTTCTCATAATAGCCAACATAATCACCTTTGCTCATCATTTTGAAGCATGGATGAAATCCCTGTCATTCTCGTCACATAGTTGTATTAATACCGTGGTCTTCGGAACACCCGATTCTATGATTTAAATCTTGGTTGAACGCATATGGTTGTGACCTTATCTTACATATTATCCTTTTCAACCTCGAGAGTGATTTTCTGACTATTGAGTGAGTCTTTTATTGTCTTCGTATACCTGGCACCATCTTTTGGTACACAGACTATAATGTTATTCAAGCTCTCGATTATATTCCTTTCCTATTGGTTCCTTACTACGTCCTACAGAAACAACTTTTCAATGCTTTACTACATGTAGTGAACCTTATCGCACCCCTTGTGGGCTCCTTCTTTGGTGGCTCAGCTCTAAACTAGAGAACTAGGTTGCTTGTTAGCTTGAACTTGGTTTTTCTAGCAGTCATCATTTTGTCACCAATACGAGTGAACCAAGGCAGATTTATACTTATTTTCGCTATAAACCTTCACTCCTTTTTCACTTTATTTCAAGAGGGCTTTCCTTGTGATAGCAAACATGTGACATGCTACTTAAGAGGATTGGAAGCTCTCTAACGACACTTTTATCCATTCTATTCTTAAAACGATGCCTCTTATTTTACCTTTGGATTTCGAGCAAGTTAAAAACCCTTGTTTGGAAAGAGAGATTTTTTCTACTTTTCCTACATTCTTTAGTTACATGCCTGCATAAATGTAATCAGCTCATTTTTATAGTGTAATTAAATACTCTAAGGGTTCAACTATTTAATGATAGTAATTTAGATTTGGTCACTTTAAATCCCTTATCCTAGGAATCACTGGGCATTTCATAGCTGTTGAAAAATTTATCAGGACTATACTTAGCCCCACCATAACCATTCATGAAAAGTTCACTATCAAACACATCGTAGCACAACTCTGCACAATCACCATATCTAAGAATCTCAACTTTGAATACTAGATTAATGGGATCTAATAACCCACTCCACGACTTTGCTCCTTGAATATCTTGCCACATATCTACAAGCGCTATGTTTTCGTATTTGCCCATCTCTTTTACTAGTGGGTGTCTTGAAGAACAGGCGATCGATTTTTGGTTTTGGGTTCGGATCAGCTTTACTTATATATCAATTATTTCTGCAAGTAATAATAATAATACTAATTTAAAATAATGTTTTATTATATATATACTTTTCTGAATGAGATTTGACCATATAGTAAGAGTTTTGATACTTCTTCCAATTGACTCTATAAGTTTTACAATCTATTCAATTTATATGCATCTTTATATTATATATAATTTGTTTAATAATTTTATGTTTAATTAAGTTATAAAAAATATTATATTAAGGAAATTGTTGGAAAGTAACATTACATTAGTTATGTAATTTTAAGATTGCAGGTTATCATTCTTGGTCTATTAAAAATGTCTAGTTTTATGACACATTTTTAATAATACCAACTTAGATCCATCTTAAGTCGGGATCTACCATACCCTGAGAAGGACCAAATCTCTTTTCACTTTAAAAGTGGGTTGCAACTCAAGGCATTTGATCCCTCTCAGGGTTTGGTACACTCTGTATTAAGAAATATCTAGGTTTGCTTTATTATTAATTATAATTTAATTTATAATATGAAATATAAATATTAATTATTACTTATATTATAATTCATAATTTTATTACATTTTATTTTTATCAAGTCAAAAATGTTAAGGATTGCATCTCTACCATACTGTCGATCAAATGTTTTAGGAGTTATGTTTTATTATGAACTCAAATAAATAAAATTTGTAATAAAAAGTGGATCAGGTGAGGCGAAATCTTAAATAAAATATAATATTGCAAGTTTCCCATTCTTTATTTGCCAAACTTGGGGGAATATTAATTAAAATGTAGTATTATTACATTTTACATAATATTTCCCATCACCCCAACCTAAATACCAAAATTTACTTAGTATCTAGCCTAACCAATGTTAATTTTGTAATTAAGTTTGTTTACTTTTAAACTTCAAATATAATGAAAAATTACATTAAGAAGTGGACTAGTTGACCTAAAGACTAGGTGAAATGTAATATTATAGTATTATGTTTTACACAATATAAACTAGTAAAAATTTGATGGGGGTAGGCCAAAATATTAAGCAAAATGTAATAACTACATTTTACCTAATATTTCCCAACCTCCTCCACTCACCCTTGGTTACTTTCATAGTTAAACTTATTAACTTATTATTATTATTAGACATAAGTTAGAAGAATATATTACAATTACTATATTAGTGTGATTATCAAAAAATCCATTAGAATGAAGAAGTAGCTACAGTAAATGATAGGTTACGAGTTTAGGGGAAGGGTCTTAACTAAGAAATGAAATGTAGAGCTTTGATGCTTCTATACATATCTATACAATATGTATTCATCGATTTAATAATAGAAATAAAGCATAAAAAATTTGTAGGGCCACCAAACATATCCATACAATTTCCCAACACAAACATATTCTTAACTTTTTTTTACCTTTACAAGTTACATGCATTCAATGCCATTATTTTGTAAAGCTAATTATGTATCTAAGTATAACATGAAACTAAAATGCATACCATGGATCAATACCATGAATTCTTAGCACCCGGAGTCAATACCATGAGTCCTTTCTATTTATTTATTTAATTTTTGTAAACTTGTTTTTATTTAATTTTTACCAAACTAAAATGTTTAAATTATATTAATTTACATTAAATTACACATACCTATCATATTTTAATCTTAAATTTATTTTAAATGGGTCAAAATATTTGCATTACAATATGTTATACTGAAAAAACACCTCTTAACCTCATAAAAAATGAATCATTCCATTTAAAAAAATAAAAAATATTATATTAAATGTTAAAATAAAAATATTATATTTTAAAATGTTATATTCAAAACATATAGTGCAAAATGGTTAAAAAAATTTACAAATGAAACGCTCTCACACTCTCCAAGGGTTTTGGCAGCACTAGGGTTTCGGGCCACCTGACTCCGCGTAGCAGCCTCTTCTCCTCGCTCATGCATTTGTCGTCGCGTCCTGACATCATCCTTCGACTGAGCGGGCACATGCCTGGACCTCCCACGGATTGGTACTACCTTGCGCACATTGGTCGAGCATCAATAGCTGAGCTGTTCAGTGGTAATCTTGATAACAGTGTTTAGGTGTTCAAGTCGAATCAAAATTTTGTTTTATAGATAATTCGCTTGTTGAATGGAAATCTTCATAACATTGGTTCCGTGATTTGGTGAAGCCATAATCGGTATTAGAAAATAACCTAACAACATTCAGTTATAAACAATAATAAGAATTTATTAAAGTTAGAATAATTTTAATATGGAGTAACTTATTAGAATTGGAATAATGTTAAATTTTTAGAAAATTGGTGGTTGTGGAAAGACGTGGATGGATATAATTTCTTAAATTTACTAACAGTAATGAATCATTTTTCTAAATAAAATTTGCTTATAAAAAAATGAATGTTGTAAATAATAATGAAGAACTTACTAGAATTGCATTAATCTCAACATGGAGGAACTTATTAGAATTGGAATAATCTCAAGTCTCTTGAAAATTTGTGGATGGGGAACCACTTGGCATGAATCTAATTTCTTAAATTTATTAAAAGGAATGGACCATTTTCCTAAATAAATTTTTCTTATATATAAATTAATGTTATAAATAATAATGAAGAACTTATTAGAATTGGAATAATATCAACATGGAGGAACTTATTAGAATTGGAGTAATCTCAAATCCCTAAGAAATTGGTCGGCGGTGAGCAATCTTGCATTTAAATTTAATAAAAGTAAATGCAACCTAACAAACTCTCTAATACACTACATCCATTGATAAAATTAAGAATAAGTAGATGCCCCTTGAAAATAAATCTAGCCCCTCAATTAAAAAAATAAAAATATGCAAGAAATGTCCTTCCATCTAAAATTCATATATATATCCTAATAAGTAGGCGCCCCTTGAGAATCAATCCATGCCCTCAATTAAAATTAACAATTGCATCGGAAGTTAACAAATAAACCGGATGGCTTTATTCGATAGAAATCATCACATGTAAAAATGATTGAAAATAAAAATTAGTAAACTAAATGTCATTTAATTATATAAGATGAATGATTTACATTATGCAAAATCTTTTCCCCTCCCTAATAGACTCCTCTTCTTCCTTACTTATACCATCTTTTCATCATTAATCAATTATTAAAAAAAAGAGATTGTTTACTCTTAGGTTCATCCTACCATCCTAAGTTGTGCAAATCATAGCAGTGACTCTAAGTTGTTGGAATCATAGAATTGAATTCCTGGATTCGAAGTTAGTAAATTTGACACGGTTGCATGACATAGTTTGTTTTTCTTTTCTTTCAAATCGCTCTGTTGAATATTTTTCTCCTCCACGTTTTTTTCTTTCAGCTCAATCACTTATTTGTTCAACGGTATTTTTAATAACAGAGTTTTCTTTCTTGTTCAACGGAGAAGGTCGTTGAATTTGTCAAATCTATTTTACAGTTACCGTGGCCACTGCCCCTACTATCAATAGGAGACTTGTCCAATCATAATCTTAATGGTAATGTTATTAACAGTGTTTTCTTCTTTCGGACAACTGAAAAGGTCGCCGAATCTGTCAAATCTATTTTACATTTCCGTGGCCATCGCCCGTATAATGAATTAAACACACGTTCAATGATAATCTTAATAGCTCAGCTGTTCAATGTATCTAAATATATCATGAAACTAAGATGCATCTAGGATAGTTTAATTCCCTTCTTCAATAGGTTATATTCCACATTTGGGTCAATACCATGGGTCCGTTCTATCTATTTATTTATTTAATTTTGTAGGGTTATTTTTATTTTATTTTCACCAAGTTAAAGTGTTTAAATTACATTAATTTACATTAAGTTACACGTAGCTATCATATTTTTATTTTTATTTTATTTTAAATGAGTCAAAATATTTATATTACATTATGTTATGTTTTGCCTAGCATATTGGCGTAGAGAATGCCTCTTAGCATATAAAAAATAAATAATGTTGTTTAAAATAGAAAATATTATATTAAATTTTTAAAATAAAAATATTATATTATAAAATGTTATATTCAAAATCTATAGTCCAAAATGGTTAAAAAAATTAACAAATAAAATTCTTTGACACTCTGCAAGGGTTTTGGTAGCAATAGGGTTTTAGGCCCTTGACTCCATGCAATAGGCTCTCCTCCTCGCTCATGCATATGTCGTCGCACCCTCACATCATCCTTCGACTAAGTGAGCACATGCTGGGCCCTCCTGGGCGAGGGGGATCAACCCCCTCCTTCAAATCAGTACTACCTGGCGCACACTGACCACACAACGACTCATCTTCCAGTTTGGGACAACATAAGGGTAAACAAACTGAAACACCTGCTCTGAGAGCTTAATGGAAGTCCCAATTAAAGGGTCAATGCATTCTGAAAGATGAAAATAATCCATGAGTGGTGATCCCTAACCATCACCTAGAACAATCTCGACAATTCATGTGAGATCATGCCATAATTTGAAAATTTATGGGCATTTGGCCTAGAGAATTAGATATTCTCTGATGGATCCAACTCAAGTGGTAGCTTAAAGTCGCATCTATATCCATCTTTATGCCAAGGGTTTCTTCATAGTTATATTCGAAGATACGGATGACCATAAGTGCACTTTGGACCATGGATCATATTTCATGAACAACATTGAGTTGTTCATGAGGCATTGGGAACCCTTCTACAATTGGGAGAGCAAACAATCTCTAGCTATCCCCATCTAGGTCTCACTGTACCCTCTACCAGAGGAATTCTGGGAATGCATATTCTAGACATGATTGGCAACTCCATAAGTGATTTGTCCAAGTCCCAAATATCACCAGGTGACGATGATTTTCCTCCTACGCCCGTATTATGTCTATGTGGACATATCACAACCCCTCTCAGAGTCGGTGGAAATAGAGTACTAAGATGAAATCTAGTCCCATCATCAGATCTAGTACCAATCCCAACAATACAATATTGTTGGTGACACTCTTTACTGTTGTGGTATTGATACCATCTTTCGGCATTGTTTAACTCACCAAGAGGTTGAATAATCATTAAATGATTGCCATTCTCGAGCATGTGGTGGTCATATGTCTGGCCATTCCAGTGCCCAAAAGATATTAAGTGCTAGTTATTTTTGGCCTTCCATGTTTAAATATTGCATAATTGTAGTTGGAAAATGCCATAAATTCTAGCTCTATGATCATAAGATGCCAATGCCTCCATCTCCTCTTCACCCTATTATAATTGTTAGTCCTTCTGAGAAATAGGGCATAGATTTCATCACTTGTAAACCTCACTTGACCCGGGGGCATGGTTATATTATCGTTGTAGTTGATTACTTTGCAAAATGGGTTGAAGCAATGTCTACATATAAAGACGATGATGAAACTGCAACAATTTTGATTTTCAATCAATGTGTGATTTCTTGGTTTGGTGTCCCACAAACTATTGTTACGGACCATGCTATCCATTTTTGTAAATTTCTCAAGACTTAATTATCAGCACGGCTTGGCCTATGCCATGATAGATCCACTCCTTATTATCCACAAGAAAATGGTCAAGTCGAAGCCTTCAATAATTTTTTAACAAACATGATTAAATGGATAATTGGTATTCATAAAAGAAACTGACATACCATGCTTCTTCCAGCACTTTGTGTATCTCATAGTACCACAAAAAAAATCTATGGAATTTACTTCCTTCCAAATTGTTTATGGCTTGAAGGCATTGTTTCCGATTGAATGTGAAATTCGATCTTTGAAACTAGCCATCGAATTGTTACCAGCTACCTCTGCAGAGGAAGAGCATCTTTTACACTTAGCACGTTTAGATGAAACTTGCTTTGAAGTTGCATTCGAAAGCGAGGCTCACAAAAAATGAGTTAAAGATCAATTTAATCAAAATGTGAATGCTCATTCATAGGCAGAAAGTGACCTAGTCTTAATTTATGATCAACCTCATGACAAGCTAGGTGCAGGAAAATTTGATCGCACGTGGCATGACCCCGAGATTATAAAATCCATATTAGCTAAAGGAGCCTATGAGCTAGTGGATTATGATGGTACTCCTTTAGAAAAGTCTACAAATAGTATTTGCGTAAAGAAATATTATGCATAAAATATTTCGTGGAGATTTGTACGTTATTCAATAGTTTTTAGGTGTGTGAAATAGCTTATATTTCACGATTTCATGCTACTTCTCTTGTTTTGCGCTTGATTTGTAGATATCCATGTTCCCTCAAAATTCATAATAGTGGTTCCTTGATTTGGCGAGGTGATAATCGATATTGGAAAATGGTTCCTTGATTTGGTGAGGCGATAATTTGAGGCGATAATTGGTATTGCAAAATAATAGCATCCAGTCATTTTACATAAGTGGATAAGAATCTAAGTCAATTGTTTGACATAAAGTGGATAAGAATCCAGCAACACAATTAGATTGTGAATATTAATTTTTAAAAATTAAAAAAACCAATAAGAATGTAAATATATTTTTTTATATTTTTTTAAAAACCATTTTAGAAACACTAATTAATAATTATTTTTATAATTTATATTATATCTTTTATTTTAATTTATATTAAATGTATTATATGTTTTTTAATATTAAATTTTAATTTAATAAACAATAATTGGCAGGTGGATAGTAATTGTTAGGTGGATGATAGAAATTTTACTTTCACAAAATATTTCTAGAATATAATATTCATATTAGTATACACAAATCAAAGGTTGATATTTATCTCAGAAGTACTTATATATTTTCTATCTTTTTAATTAAATTGATTAATTAAAAAAATTGTCATATCAAATAGTGTCATATGAAACTACTCAGTGTTTTGGGATGTGATATTGATAAGCCATAATATTACCCAATAGTATTGTAAATCTCTATAGTCGATAATGTTTTTCATACTTAAATGAATATGTTTAATCTTGTTCTGTTTTTTTTTTAATTCATTAAATTTAACTTATATCATTTTTCTATATATTATATATATTATATATATATATTATTTAATTTCTAGAGAGTACCTTATACTAGAAGTCTTTGATACTTCTTCCCAATTGCCTATAAATGTTTCCATCATTCAATTTTATGACATCAATATATTATATAATTATTTTTTGTGTTTTAATAAATTATAACAAAAAATATTGTATTAAAAAAATTGGTGTCTGAAAATATAATATTACATTAATTATGAAATTTCAAGATTGCAGGTTATCACTCTTGAGCTATTAAAAATGTCCAATTCTAATTCTATCACATGCTTTTAATAACACCAACCTAGATCCATCTTAACTAGGGACCTACCATAGCTTGAGAGGGACCAAATCCCTTTTCACTTTAAAATTGGTTTGCAACGAGGACTTTGATCCCTCTCAAGGTTTTGTAGATTCAATGTTAAGATGTATCTAGGTTGTTTTAATTATTCATTATAATTAATTATAAATATAGATATAAATATAATTATTATTTTCCATATTCTATTTGTTTTAATTTAATTTATTTTTTATGAAATCAAAATGTTAAGGATTACAACATCTCTACCAAACTTGGATCAAATGTTAGGTAAGTTTACTTATGAACTTTAAATATAAAGTAAATTTGTAAGAAACAATGGATCACGTGATGGAAATCTTAGATAAAATATATATATATTGCATGTTGGGCAATATTTATTTGCCAAGTTTGAGGAAGTACTAATTCAAATGTAATATTATTACATTTTACCTAATATTTCCCATCACCTCATCCAAAATATTAGATTTTACTTAGTATTTGGCCTAACCAATGGTAATTTTATATTTGAGTTTATTTACTTTCAAACTTCAAATATTATGAAAAATTACAATAAGAAGTGGCCTGGTTGAGGGAAATACTCAGTAAAATGTAATATTATAGTATTATATTTTACCCAATATAAGTAAAAAAAAATTAAGTAAAATATAATAATAAATTTTACCTATATTTCACCCACCACCTCCCCTCACTCTAGGTCACTTTCATAGTTAAGCTTATTCACTTCTAAGATTATTAAACTTAAATTCAAAGAATATATTATAGTTATTAAATTAATCTGGTTATATTACAGGTTGCAAGTTCAGGGAAATAGTCCTAATGAAGAAATGAAATGCACAGACATATATACAAATTATGTATTCATCCATTCACTAATAGAAACAAAGCATAAAAATGATGTAGGACCAACAAACATATCCATAATAAAGTTTTACCCTTACATGCTACATGGATTCAATGACATCATTTTCTAAAGATAATTACGTATCTAAATATAACATGAAACTAAGATGCATCTAGACTAGTTTAATTTTCCCCTTAAATAGGTTATATTACACATGGATACCATGGTTCAATACCATGGATTCTTAGCACCCTATGTCAATGCCATGGGCCTTTTCTATTTTGTTTATTATTCAATTCTTGTAGGGTAATTTTTATTTTATTTTATCGATGTTAAAGTGTTTAAATTATATTACTTTACATTACGTTATACATCTCTACCATATTTTAATTTTAATTTTATTTTAAATGAATCAAAATATATACATTACATTATGTTATATTATACATAGCATATGGCCTATCCTAATAAAAAAATGAATAATTTGGTTTAAAAAATGAAAATATTATATTAATTTTAAAATAAAAATATTATATTTTAAAATATTATATTCAAATCTATAGTCAAAACTTCCAACGCTAAATCAACTATTTTACATTAATTATTAATTAAATTTATTTATTTATTTTGACAAGTGGAAATGTTAACCAAGCATTACAAATCTCTATCATACTCAGTTGGTAGAGAAGTATATACTTTTCAATAAAGTCATAGTATTAGACAAAATTGAACTTTTATGACTTCTTAATTGGAACAATTATATTCAACATAGAAGAGATAGAACCACTAACAAAATTGTCTATAGAAATGACTTGTTGCAATTCCTTAATTTCTCTTCTCAGGGTATTAACCTCTCCTTCAACCCTTTGGACTTATATTTTTTATTCAATGAGAATACCTATAGTAAAAGTAATTTTAGACACCCTTTCCTTCCTTGTATCAAATTTGTAATTGTAGCAAAAATTCTTGAAGGCCCTTAATTCTTATGTTGAAAGTGAAGAATTATTATTTCTGGTCATAATGACTATGAAAACTAGCCACACTAAAATCCACATAGTAGGATGCCCTCCTAATATACCACAAACTGAGCCACCAGATCTTGAAGCCAAAAAAAAGAGGAGATGGGAATCAAAAGATTCATACAAGAATTGAAGGTGTTTATACAAATAGAAATGGCCCAAGTAACACCATTAGGCGATGCTTGCAGAAGAACCCAACCACCAATGGAATGTTTGGGTATCTGCACATGATCCTATGTCTCCTTGATTTCTTAATGTTTATACATGCATGAACATCTTCCAAGTCCTCAGGAAATGTCTCCTATAGGAACGTGCTTTAGATATTTTTCCAAGTAACATCTGTCATCTTGTCAGTATAACACTAAGTGTCCACATATCCAGGAATATTGCAATTTGTAACTTCAAGTAGGTCATCAATGATTTCTCCTAAGATTTATTTAGAGGATACTTTTTGAGGTGACATGTCTCCAACAGATGACGACACAATAGTAACACTTGTAGCACAGACACTTGTTTATGGAATCACACTCATAACGATAACATCAACTTAAAACAACTAATTATGGAGTAATATTTGTAAATAGCATTCAAAGAGTCACCACGAAAGAGAGAGCATAAAAAATTATAAACGAAAAAAAAGAAAAAAACTTTCATGCAAGAAAAATACACATGAAAACTAGGAGGGCACGCTCTCAAAGAAGGAAGAGACATAGATGGTCATTTAGGGCTTTGTAGTGCACTAATTCACTAAAGAAAGAGGAAAAAACTAGCCAGGGCACACTGTAGTAGCCTGAAGGGTTGAAGGAATGAGAAAAAATGGATTTAGGTCTTCCTTATGTGCGCATGTGCTTGGGAGACAAGGAGGGCGCACTGTCAGACTCTGAACTGGCGAAAGATGAGGAAAATGGAACTTTGAGTCTTGATAGTGCTCCTATGCACTCAAGACAAAGGAGGGTTCACTATAGCATGTTGAAGGGTTGCATTATGAGGCTTCGTGACTTCATGGTGCACCCATGTCCCTTAAGGAAAAAAGGGCGCACTTTAGCACTCTGAAGTGATAAAGGGTCAATGTTCATGCCTTCATGATGCAACCATGCACCTAGGAAGAAACTGGGATGAACAACACAATTTTCAAGATTGAAGGAGCTTTGAGCTCAGGGAGTTTGATATGCCTGAAAAGAGCCGAAAAGAAAGGGTAGAAAGAAAAATTTGATGCTAAGATAGGAAAGGAATTATGTGAAAGGCTATATAATTTTTTGTCGCATGCATGGTGTAAGATGAAAATTCTAAGGAATGTGAAATATTTCTTGTATGTGAAAATAAATGTACACTTGTAAGATGAAGATCTCACTAAAATGTTAGAAAACACACTACGGAACGAGAAATTGATAGCAAACAAAGAAATATTTGACAATGAAATGATAAATGGAAACAAATATTTGAGCATGCAAACAATCTTGTCACACTCGCTGATGAAGGGCATGATGATTTCGAGTTGTGTGCATAGGTGAAATAACTATGAAGCAATGATTAGATGAGTTTATTTAAATATATCAACATGAAAAAAAATGCATTCATGAGTGCCACTTGTCATCACATGAAAGGATCAATTAAGGAGTTAAGGAAGTTCCTATTTTCTAGAAGTGTGCCCTCATGCAACAAGTTGGGTCACGAAAGAAACCGGATAGGGCATAAGTATTCTTCACGAGGGAGTGAACCGCAGTAGGATGCACTTGCTCAGCCTGAAGGAGTTCACCCTAGTAGGGTGCACTTCCAAAGAAGGAAGAGAGTGCGCTCACCTCATGTGCAAGCCTTTGTCAACTCAAAGTATGCGTTTTCTTTTATGAGACATTTTCTTGATTTTGTTTGGTTTTTCCACTTTTGTGTGTGTTTGAGTGTGTGCATGGATATAAGGAGAGTTTATATGCCAAGACGAAACATGAGTTCACCTAAAAATAGATTTTACTAAATCAACTGCTTCTAATGGTTAAGTGACAATGCTTGGAACACACTAATAAATCAAACCACATGATGACACATGGGGGCTTGAAATAATAGTTAGTGTAGGCTCCAAAATTGATAGAAGAATTTTTTTTGGAGGGTCGTTGTCATAGCGACAACATTGGAGACACACTGGGAGAACCCTAGCTTCTCTAAAATGGGTTAAGTGTAAGCATAAAGTCCCATTTCTCTAAGAAGTATTGATTTGATCAATATGCTACCTTCACCTCTACGCTTTTCCGGACTAAATATATAGTCTTCCCAACTCCACTACTCTGTGTAACAAAATAATAAACAAAGCCATATCAATATCCTATCGATGTAAAGGTAGTATAATATAGAAAAATAAAATAATTAGAGTGTGAGTTTTACATCTATGGCATTTATGTGCTACCAGCAAGGCTTAGATATTACTCCGAGGGAGTCCCTTCATCAACACAAACATTGCTTTGCTATAAGCGAGCTTAGACAATACCTTGGTGAAGTCACTCGCTTCAGCTCCCTACGCAAGAAGCCTTTCTCTTCTTTCGATTTTTATATATATTTTTTTATTTCATAAGACTATGCATAGGCACTTATTAATTTTTTAATGGGTGGAAGAGGGTCCCGAATTATTGAGAGTAGAGGAGGTTTTTCCTTCAAAGAAAGGTTTTAGACCTCTGATGCTTTAATTGCTAAGTTTTTTCCCCTTATCTCATTCTACACAAATAGATAAGCAAGAGGACACCATTTTTAATAGGACCAAGTGTGAAAATGAGAAAGCCAAATAGATGTGGGTCTTATGGTTTATTTACACTCTCCCAATTGAAGGATCATACTTTCCATTAGAAAATCATTGACTTGAAAGACGTAAACAAGATCAAGGAAGAGGGCGATAGATAATCCAATGGATGTGTGCTGCTTTAATTTGTCTTTCACAAAATATTAGCCAATCCATCTCAAAGCTAAAAATAACTTATTCAAGAGAAAATGAAATTGAATGAGTAAAACTGAAACACAACAAGGAAAAGATAATGTAATGCATATAAATGCATGCTGTCACACGAAATGAGTTGAGGTTGTAGACAAGATCGACCTTCCTAGTATCTAAAGATATCTAGTGACAAGCAAGCCAATCAAAAACTATCTTTCTCTAAATATGCAATTAAAAACAAAGGCAAACAAATGTTTTAGGCCTACCTTGGGTCCAATGCAAGTTTGTGGAAGTCTCGCTCCCTCGCTCCAAATGAGCTTCCTTGAAGTAAGTCTGCAAACACAAACAAGCAAACAAATTAAATAGCACCTGAAAAGCCAATATCATAAAGCATATTCATCATAATGATCAAGGAGATTATGAAACAAACCACATAAGGCAATTTGTTGAGAAAAATGAATCTGATTGTATTAATTCAAATGAAAGAAGAACTTTACAACCTGTGCCTTGATGCTGTACAAGCTCCTCCCAGGGTCCGACAAGAAGTCTCCTCTACTTTGACAAGTTTCACTCACTTCCTAATGAAACCAAAAGGTATGTGATCTCTCCTCTTAAGTTTAACTAGGAAGTCCCAATTCCATCAGCATTTACCCTCAAAAATGTTCAGCTTCTAACCTCTCCAGCAACTGACCCAATGCTTTAATTTATAGTGCAATGGAGAGAAGTTAATAGGTCCTCCTTCAAAGGGATAAAGCCCTCCTTCAAAGGGATATCTCCTCCTAACAAGGGATTAGCTCCTTTTCTTTTGGGATGCATGAACCACCTTGGAGCGAACAATCCACGTCAAGGTTCCTTCTAGAATCATCTAGAATTAACCCAGAGTGAGTTTTTTAGAATAAACTTGTGCCTTTTTTACTTTTACAGGGGTACGCACCCACCCCTTTATAGACAAAGCATGCAGATACGCAGGAAACATGAACAAAGGGTGCGGGCCCGCAGGCAAAAGTGAGAGAAAGTGCGGAACTAGAGATTTATTGATTTTTAATGTCTTTCTCTCATTTGCAAAGCTTGACATGAAGAGCTGAGGTCTGAGACTTGCTTAGGAGGACAGTATAAGTGATGATAGACCCATACTGACTGCAAATGGTCATGGTGACAATATTTTTGTGTAACAGATTGCCCCCTAAAGTGCGAAGTCTGTAGTAGATGAGGATTTCATTTATCATTTAGGAAGAGTGAAGTACTTTATCATTTCGAGGATCATCTTGTGGAGAGCCAGGTTGGAACCTGTAAAAACATTCAATGCAAAATATATATATGAGATCATATCATCGCTGAGGTAGGCATTCCCATACTCAGATCAAAACTAACTAGAAAACTGACTACTGCTCTGATATAGGAATGATCTTGTAATACATCACAAGTATAGACACATGTAGACACAATATGGACGTAGCCATCTGTTTATGAATAGTCCACAGTATAATGAATACAAAATTCCTTGTAGACTGGATGGTGGAAACTAGATCCAGGGTCTTCATTTCTACTTCTCGAAATAGTACGATTCTATCCATGCGAATGAATGTGTCGAAGTCGAACATGGTAGCAACCACTTGATTACCAGTCAATGATGTAAATTGTTAACAAGTGTGAGAGAAACCACCAATGATGAGCTACAAGGTCTAAGTTGTGAAGCTGCAAGATTGAAGTTGTGAAGATACAAGGTCAAAGTTGTGAAGCTACAAGGTTGAAGTTTTGAAGTTGATTCTAGGTCAAAGTTGTGAATCTACTAGGTCAAAGCTGTTGAAGTTGCATCAACGTCAAAGTTGCTAAAGCTACTAGGTCGAAGTTGCAGAAATTATTATTGGGGTCGAAGTTGTTGGAGAGGTTGTTGTAAGGTCAAAGTTTGTTGTTGGAAGTTGTTTAAGAAGGAAAGTTGACTTGGTCTTCGAGGGTCTTTTTCAAGGGTCATAGGTCTTGGAATTCTTCAATTGAAGTTCTATAAGAAGAGAAGAATCCTGGTGGGTTTTCCTCTCAGTTGGAGAGTTTTTGGCCCTGGTTGTTCGCCTACATATTGTGACCTATTGTCTCATTGTTATTTATGATTTTGTAGTTGTTTTATGATAGAGAACACTAATATTAATAAAGGAAAGAAGAAATTAATCAAGTAAAAATACATCACAAGCAATTATCAAAGTAAGAGAAATCACCTACACTTGTTTCCCCCTAGATTTCTCAACAATCTTGAACATGAAAATATACCCTTTGTTTGAAGCCCTACAAATAGGGTTAATAACATTAAAATAATAGTATAAAACTAAGTATGAAATTTGGAATGACAATAAATTATCAGTGTAAATATGTAAATAAAATTATCTTACCGAAACAAAAACCAAGTCTTGGGAAATCATGAATAGTCCAACATAGCACACTGATCCGGATTTAAACAGGAACGCAACAAATTACAGAGATAACCATATACACAAAGATGCAGTGGAAATAATACTTCATTTCATTAATGGAAAATACTGAAACATGTTTACAATCAGAACTGGAAATAAACTAGCTAGGGCGATGGTAGCTTATCTCTGAGAAGAGATGTGATGGCTACATGCCTCTGAACTGTGTTACAATGAGGCTCGAAGGCCTATTTATTGTTGAGAAACAATGAAAAACCCTTCACATTCCAAAACCTAACCCTAGGGATGAAACGCCAAACTGTGGGCCCCGTTTGGGGGTAAGTTGGTACATCAACTTCCCGGGGTCGTAACTTTAGCATATGATCTCCGTTTGACGCGTACAATAGCTCATTAGAAAGATCTATTCGAGCACTATCATTGTTGGAACGGGAAACATTGGTCCATTGCATGGACCCATGTTGCCCCCGGATTCCCCAAAAAACGTCGTTTAGGGCCTCAAAACGGCTCCAGAAGTTCAGGACCCAAAAAACTGCTAAAACTAGTAAGTTGTGCTACAATTAAGGAAACTAAAAATGCTGAGAAAGAAAATGGTGGGGGTCCAGGTGGACTTGGCAGGTGGCCACCAATA
>APFE031296476.1:68549-103337 GCA_000404065.3 Pinus taeda | reverse complement strand
TGCAACCAAATTGCTTCCTTGCTTGCATGAGTGGATGTCATGTATTCTGCCTCTGTAGTTGATAGTGCCACTACAGATTGTTTCTTATTCATCCAACTGACTGCAACTCCATATAAATTAAACACATACCCACTTGTAGGTCTTCTCTGATCTAGATCTCCAACCCAGTCCGCATCAACAAAGCCACGAATATCCAACACTCTGTCCAATCTTGGTCTTCCTTGGTAGAACAAACCATAATCATTAGTGCCACGCAAATACCTGAAAACCTACTTCACTGCTGTCCAGTGCTTCTTCCCTAGTTTTGACATAAACTTGCTCAATACTCCCACTGCATGTGCAATGTCTGGTCTAGTACAGACCATTGCATACATCAAGTTACTGATTGCACTTGCATATGGAAGGGACATGTCCTCTTCCTCTTCTTGTGTCTTGGGACACTGTTCGATAGATAACCTCACACCTACAGGAATAGGAACCTTCACTGGTTTACTATCCTGCATATTAAACCTCTGCAGTATTCTCTCGACATACTTCCCCTGGTTTAACCAAAGCTTCCTCTTTTTCCGGTCTTTTTTAATTTCCATGCCCAAAATATAATTTGCAACACCAAAAATTTTCATGTCGAATTTGGAGGACAATTGGGTCTTCAAATCTTGAATAATTTCTTTTTCATTTCCAACTGGCAACATATCATCCACATATAAGATCAGATAAATAAAACGGTCACCAATTAATTTAAAATACACACAGTGATCTTCTTTGCTTCTAGTGAAGCCAAGTCCCCATATAAATGTATCAAATTTTTGATATCACATCCTTGGTGACTATTTTAACCCATACAAAGACTTCTTTAACTTGCATACTAGTTCTTTCTTACCCTTCACCATAAAGCCTTCAGGTTGCTTCATGTAGATTTCCTCTTCCAAATCCCCGTGAAGAAACGCTGTCTTCACATCCCTCTGTTCTACCTCAAAATCAAAAGCAGCAACAACAAATAAAAGTATTCCAATAGAAGTTACCTTGGCAACAGGAGAAAAAATATCACCAAAATCAATTCCCGACACCTCGGAATAACATTTTGCTACCAACCGAGCTTTGTATTTCTCCACCTTCCCTTCTGCATTTGTCTTCTTCTTGAACACCCATTTACTTCCAATGGGTTTCCTTCCAGCCGGCAACTCCACCAGATCCCAAGCCTCATTTTTGTGCAAAGATGCCATTTCATCAACCATGGCCTCTTTCCAGAGTTTCCCATCCTCTGAATCCACTGCTTCCTTCACAGTTCTGGGATCATCATCAGTCAGACAAAGCAAAATTTGAACAGAAAGTAGATGGACTATAACTTTCTGGCTGCCTTCTTTCTCGAACTGATCTTCTCAGAGCCAGAGTTGGTGGCTCTTCATCTTCTGATTCCTCCTCTGCTACAGAGTCTGATTCTTCCTCCTTTAGTTCAAACTCTATCTTCACAGGTTCCTTTGGTTGGACTTCATGTTTAATAACAACTTTCACCTCTCTGAACACCACATCGCGGCTGTACACAACCTTCCGTGTGACTGGGTTCCAAAGCTTATAACCCTTTAAACCATCCTTATACCCAATAAAGATGCACTTTTCAAATTTACTATCCAACTTCGTTCTTTTCTCCTTTGGAACATGTACATATGCATCACATCCAAATACCCTCAGATGTGAAAGAGAGGGTTTCTTACCAGTCCATACCTCTTGTGGAGTCCTATCCTCCAACGTTGATGAAGGTGATATGTTGACCAGGTAACTTGTTGTCTCTACCGCCTCTACCCAGAATTCCTGTCCTAGCCCGGCACCACTGAGCATGCTTCTTGCCCTTTCCATCAACGTCTTGTTCATTCTTTCTACAACTCTATTTTGCTCATGTGTGTATGGAGTAGTCTTTTGTCATGCTATACCACACTTCTTACATAATTCTTTAAATTCCTTACTGCAAAAGTCTCCACCGTTATCTGACCTCAACACCTTTATCTTCTTCTCTATCTGGTTTTCCACCAAAGCCTTAAATTCTTTAAACATGTTAAAGACTTCATATTTCTTCTTAAGGAAATATATCCATGTATTCATTGAGAAGTCATCTATAAATGATACATAGTTGATCAGGAGCTCAGGACCAAGTGTCGTAAAATGGTCAAAAATGAAAGTGCTTAGAACTGGCTTGAACCTAAACGACCGGATAGAGATCGTCCTCCTAATTCCGGTGCCGCAAATGGTTCGAAAAACGGTCGATGTATGAGAAAGTTATGCCAAAAACAAAATCGCCCAATAACCCTTAATTTGTGAATATTTTTCAAAAAGAAAATATTAAAAAAAGAATATTTCGTAGAATATTCTTTGGAATATTCCATAAAATATTCTTTCGAATATTCTAGGGAATATTCCTTTTTGGGCATCCAATCACAGGTTGCCACGTGGCAGGCCCGGAGGCCGCCACATGGCCCAAGGTGACGTCAGCATATGTGGGCGCATATATTTCCAAAATTTTTGGTCGAATGGTGGTTTGAACCCACGACCTCCCATGTATTATTACAACGCTTTACCATTCCACCACATGGGCGAGTCTTGTTATGAAGCTGGCAGCAAGTGTTTAAAATATTTGTATTAAGTTTGGGCGGGGCCCGAAGGGGGCTAGCCGCATACCACGTGACCTCACGCCAAGAACTAGGTGCTAGGATCTTAACCGCCCGACACGAAATCCAATGCAAATGGTTAACCGGTGGTCAGTTAGCGGCGGAATTGGTGGAGTGCCAAAATTGGCGGGCCCGCCATATTTGGCAGGCCTATATGGACTCTAACTAAAGTTAGTTGGAGTCTTTTTAGGACCAGCTGGCAGTTGGGAGTAAATGGCCATAACTTTGGCTAGGAAAGTCTGTGTTGTACAAATTTGTTTTTGATTTTGGGTCCCTTCAACCTTCTGAAGCCATTGGCATAGGTTTTATAGCCATCTGAGGTCGTTTGCAGGTGTTTTAGCTTCGTGGAAGTTCCAGGAGCCACCAGGGCCAAATCAGTTTGGGAGCCAAATCAGTCTGGGAGCAGCCAGTGAATGTGGAACGAAGGTCATTTCTGAAGGTTTTCAGCATTCTAAATCCATTTCTACAACTTGTTTTTCCTGTTGAGGCATTCTTCTCACTTTTTAGCTTTAGGGAAGCTTTCAGGGCCACTAGGGCCAATTCAGTGCTTGAGCTGTTTGTGGGTTGTGTACATCCATTTTTGGTGATTCAAAAGCCTATGTCTACTATTTTCGACCTTCTGAGTCTAATGGAAGAGGTTTTAGAACCAATTGAGGTCATCTTCACCTCGAAATTCACCATGCAAGTTTAAAGGGCCACTAGGGCCAATTGGGGAAAGTACTGTATAAGGTACAATTTCACTATTTAGTGCTTGGGAAAGAGCATGTTTAGCTAATTCCTATCTTTTGATTCTGTATTTACAGTCAGATTTGTCTTTTGAGACACTCATATTCTTGTATTAGCCTTTGTAGAATTTTTAATACAAGAGGACAAGCCTAGTTGGAGAGGCTTGGTCCAGCAGATGTAGCCGAGAAGGGGTGAACTGCTTTATCATTTTGATGTCTTTATTTGCTAAAGATGATATGCTAAACAAAACTGATATAAAGTGTTAAACAACAAATATATAACTTGCATGCACACATAATCACCTATTATGCTACAGAAAGTTATTTGTCTTATTCCGCAAGACATCAAACTTCAAGTATGTGTATGTCAAAGACTTCTAAGTGTCTACTTTGCTATTTCTTTAGGCATAGCCTGTAGAGGGCCGGGTAGCCTTTGGAACTCATCCTCTCTTTAGAGGTGACATGTCCGGTGAATGCCCCTACAGTCTATCTCTGTATAAGAAATAGGAAGTTTTCACATTTTTAGAGGTCACTTGGAGTGTGTAGCTCACATTTGCAATTATTTGGGAATGGATACCTTGCACCCTTAAACAAGTACAGTCCATTTTCAGATCCGATGGTATCAGAGCATTTTTTTGTGCAAAAGGTGTTAAAGCAGTAAGAGATTGACTATTTTATTTGTTGCAAAGGGTTGCTGTAATAAGAAGGGGTTTTTTGTTTGGCATTTGGTTAAAGCTTGTCTTTTGATTGAAAGCTTTGAGAACTCTTATTTGGAAGTTTCTTTTGTTTAATTGACCATTTACATAATGTCAACTTCTTCCACAAGTGAAGGTTCCTCCTTCACAAAATTCTTCAATGATGACATGAAGAATGAGTTCCTGAAGATGAAGGACATGGTGCAGATTCTCATTGAGGATCAAAGAGAAAGTGTTAAGCTTCAAGCAGAATTGTTGGCTATGAATGATGAGAAGGAAATAATTCTCCAAAGACTGCATGACATGGAGAAACAACTCCTTCATGCTCAAGAATCTTTGTCCAAGAAAATGCATGAGGATGAGGTAAATCATTCAAACTTGTCTTCAATTTCCTCAATTGAAAAGAGTGTTGGTTCTTTTGAAAAACATAAAAGAGGTATGGGGCCCAAATTAATGTTTAAGATGGGCTATCAAGAAGGCAAAGGTTTGGGCAAGCATGCACAAGGCATGGTGGATCCTATTTCAGTTGTGGAGCGACCCAAGAATGTTGGCCTTGGTTATGAATTGTTTAATGGTGAAGAATTCAAATCCTTGAATGCATGTGATGCAAATTTAAAAAGAACCTTTATCCCAAGTTCTCAAATGAATATATGCCAAAATTGCTTTAACGATGATTTCCATGGTTTTAAGCCATCATTGTAGCGAGTAGAGGGTGAACATGTCGCTTATGGCGAGCATGCAAATGTAAACAATTTTCAAGACAAGCACAGTGATGAAAGTCTGAAAAGGAAAGTTGTCTCCTCTACTAGTTCATCGTCTCTCGAAGACAAAAATGATGGATATTCTATGCAGCAAAAGAGGAAGTTTTGTTGTGCATTTTGTGGTGGATCTAACCATTTTGCTTCAAGATGTTGGTTGAAAAAGAAAGCACACATGAAGCAGATGAGGCAAAGAAAACCGTCTCAGAAAGTGCTTTAAAGTTGCAAATTTTGTCAAAATAAGGGACATCATGTTTCTCATTGTTGGACCTTGTATCCAACAAGTCGTCCAAAGCACATGCAACTTGAGGAAAAAAACATTGGCGCAAGTGGATCTATGGATTCCATTATCGATGTGGAAGATTCACATGAAGAACTGTTGCTGCAACAAAAATCGCCATTGAAGTGGCTTGGTAAGAAGTGGATGGACTTCTTGACATAATAAGACATACTCCTTTTGTACATACAAACTTTGGATGTATGCATGTTTTTTTATGTTGTTGCAAAAAAATTTCACCATGAAGGTGAAAGCTGAGTATGAGACTCACTCTATCGCAGCGAAAGTTATCTTCATTCCAGCTTTGAAAGTACATGTACATGTGATCGAGGATATTTTACTTTTGATTGTACTTAAGAGAAAGTTGAAAGATGAACTGCATGCATGAGAATGATATGCATGAGCATAGGGATCATGATGATTTCCTTGTATTTTAAACATGTATGTGTGATTAACTTGAAGGGTTGATTACTTTGTTTTTAACCATGCATGTAATGTAATATTGACTTGGAGAAAGTTAATTTGATCTCCAAGATTGTAAAGAGGAGAAATGATGAATTGTTTCATCTTTGTAAAAGTCTTCTCATTTGGGAGGCAACTATTCTTCTAGAGCAGAGGTGCCATGATGGGCATCGTGACAGTTGGCAAGCCCACATGTTCAGAGGAATGTTTCAACTCATATATCAGCAAGTTTCATTGCTGGTTCCTGCAATTTTAGATTTGTCTAGCGAAAGAACTTGGTCAGGATTCGACGAGTACTTGGTTTATGCAGCAACATTTGCCATGACGACAGTTAATAAGGCAGGACATTTTGGCATTAGTATGCTCTTTCGGCTGAACAGAAGAGGATATTTCTGTTCCTCAAGTGCTATACAGTTCAGTTCAAAGATTCAGTGAGATTTTGGGGACCAAAATCCTTCTCATTTGGGAGGTGTGATCAGGAGCTCAGGACCAAGTGTCGTAAAATGGTCAAAAATGAATGTGCTCAGAACTAGTTTGAACCCAAACGATTAGATAGAGATCATCCTCCTGATTCTGGTGCCGCAAACAGTTCGAAAAACAGTCGTTGTATGAGAAAGTTATGCCAAAAACAAAATCGCCTAATAACCCTTAATTTTTGAATATTTAAAAAAAAATATATTAAAAAAAGAATATTCCGTAGAATATTTTTCAGAATATTTTGTAGAATATTCTTTGGAATATTCTAGGTAATACCCCTTTTCAGGCATCCAATCAGAAGTTACCACGTGGCAAGCCCGGAGGCCGCCACGTGGCTCTAGTGACATCATGATGACGTCAGCAAGCAAGGTTTGGTGCATACGTTAAAATTTTGGATGATTCGTGGTTTGAACCCACGAACAGTCTTGTAATGTTTCAACAGCTTACCAATGTGCTATAGGAGGCAAATGTGTTATATGGGTGGCGCGAACTGTTTATAAAGTTTAAATTTGTTTGGGCGGGAAACCAAAGCGGGCCAGCCCTGTTCACATGACCACGCCCATACGACCACTACCCAGGGCCGACGGTTATGCCATATTTAGCAGAGAGGTTGGCAGTGGCGCCAAATTTGGCGGCCGCCCCATATTTGGCGGGCTTATTTGGCCGTAACTAAAGTCTAACTGGAGTTTTTCAAGGGAAACTGGCAGTTGGGAGTAAATGGCCATAACTTTGGCTAGGAAAGTCCGTTTTGGATGAATTTTTTATTTATTTTGGGACTCTTCAACCTTCTGAAGCCATTGGCATAGGTTTCATAGCTATCTGAGGTGGTTTTCATATATTTTAGCTTCGTGGAAGTTCCAGGAGCCACAAGGGCCAAATCAGTTTGGGAGTTGCATTGGGAATTGTTCAGCCACTGAATGTGGAATGAAGGTCATTCCTGAAGGTTTTCAGCACTCTGAATCCATTTCTATAGCTTGTTTTTCCTTTTGAGGCATTCTTCTCACCGTTTAGCTTCAGGGAAGCTTTCAAGGCCACCAGGGCCATTTCAGTGTTTGAGCTGTTTGGGGGCTATGCTCATCCGTTTTTGGTGATTCAAAAGCCTACGTCTGCTATTTTTGACCTTCTAAGTCTAATGGAAGAGGTTTCAGAACCAATTGAGGTCATGTTCACCTCAAAATTCTCCATGCAAGTCTAAATGCCCACTAAGGCCAATTGGGGAAAGTACTGTTTCAGGTACAATTTTACTGTTTAGTTCTTTGGAAAGGGCATGTTTAGCTAATTCCTATCTTCTGATTGTGTATTTATAGTCAAATCTGTCCTTTGAGACACTCATATTCTTGTATTATCCTTTGTAGCATTTTTAATACAAGAGGAAAAGCCTAGTTGGAGAGGCTTGGTCCAACAGATGTAGCCCAGAAGGGGTGAACTACTTTATCATTTTGATGTCTTTATTTGTTGAAGATGATATGCTAAACAAAACTAATAAAAAGTGTTAAACAAAAAATATACATAACTTTCATTCACACATAATCACCTATTCAGCTACAGAAAGTTATTTTTCTTATTCCGCAAGACATCAAACTTCAAGTATGTGTATGTCAAAGACTTCTAAGTGTCTACTTTGCTATTTCTTTAGGCAGACCCTGTAGAGGGCCAGGTAGCCTCTAGAACTCATCCTCTCTTTACAGGTGACATGTCCGGTGAATGCCCCTGCAGTCTATCTCTGTATAAGAAATAGGAAGTTTTCACCTTTTTAGAGGTCACTTGGAGTGTATAGCTCACATTTGCAATTATTTGGGAATGGATACCTTGCACCCTTAAACAAGTACAGTCCATTTTCAGATCAATTGTGAATTGACAAAATAAATCTAGGACAAAATTCAAAATATTTATGAAAGTGATAATAATGTTAAGAAGACAAAGCTTCAAACTCATAGAAGATACCTCGAGAGTTTGAAAATGGAAGACAAAGGAAATATTGCATCCTATCTCCTTTGTGTAGATGATATTTTCAACACCGTCATAAGACTTGGTGAAAAGGTTGAAGAATATATGATTTTACAAAAGGTGTCAAGGTCACTCACCTTAATATTTGATGACAAAATTTCAGTTATTGAAGAAATTAAGGATCTTGATAATTGCGGAATGAATGAATTACAACGGATTATCACAACATATGAATTGAGCACCAAGAAATAGAACCCACCAAAGTGAGAAGCATCCTTAAAAGGAGAAGAATAACAAAGAGTGTGAATAAAGTGATAGCTCTAGTAGTGAATCAAACATGTAGGAACCAAATTTTGTGAGAAAACTCAAAAAGGCATATGAAAAATACAAAAGGTGCCCTTTAAATGCTTTTACTATAGGAATTAGGACATTTTTGGTTAGGCAGCCATATGCAAAATATGAAGTAGTTATGATGAGAAGACCATGATGAAAAAGGAGAAAACATCATCAACACAAAAAGAACCACAAAATCACAAGCATGAAAAGAGGAAGACATCTATTAAGGCCTATATATGGCCCATGTTAACCCTTATTAAGCCCTAGATGTTGAGAAATTACATTTATATTGTTATATTGTTATGTAGGCTAGAACCCCCCATGATCCCATTTTATTATAATTGTACCCCTTGTCTCCTATATATCTCCTAAGGAGACCTAGTCTTAAAATCATCAAATATTGTCTTGTACATTATATTCATTGTAAAAGAAGTTTTCCCCCTTGAACACAACTATATATTGGTTTCTTGTCATTTGTAAAGCACAAGGTTCATAACATTTGGTATTAAATCTCATGACCCTAGGGTTTTGATGCTTCAAACAGGTCATTGTGGTATTTTCGCTATAACATTTTTTATGAATGTTTCAAAAAGTGAAATTTGGAAAATATTGAGGAAAAATATTAAGAAAAATACAATTCAAAATCCAAATCTTGGTTTGTTATATTTTCAGAGATCTACTCCAAGGAAGTTATGGTTCTTGAATTCTCTTGAAATCAAATATGTTCAAAAGTTTCGCTATAACTTTTTTCCTGTGAGGTTTCATACCATGAAAATTGGACGAAATTGAGATGAAATCTGAGTGAACATTAAGTTAAAATTTCAAATCTTGGCTCTCTATATTTGACATATGCTCTAAATAATTCCATGTTCTTGAATGCTCTTGAAATCAATTTCAAACAGGCAGTTTGGAATTTTTGCAATAACGTTTTTCCTGGGAGGTTTCAAACAGTAAAACTTGAACCATTTTAAGAATAAGTATTAGGGAATATCAAGTTCAATTTTAATAATTTTTTTCACTATAATTTCATAGTTATACCTTGTGGAAATAGGGGTTGTGAACAATATTGAAATAAATTTTAAATAGGTCAGCTTGGTATTTCTGTTATATCTTCTTTTCCAAGACTTTTTAGCCTGTGAATTTTTCAGGAATTTTAGGAGACATATATAAGTAGATCATGTACAAATTTCATAATTATATTTGAATAATTAGACATGTGGCATGGTTTACAATATTTTCTCCTAGGAAGAGAACAAAAATCAATAAGTTTTAAGAAAGTTACCATAAGTTTCACTCGACACATCAAATTCTATTCACACTTGTGGAATTGCAAAAGAGACATATCAAAGTATTACAGATCAAATTTTCAGATACAAGACTCAAATATCATATATATATATATATATATATATATATATATATATATATATATAATATATATATATATAATATATTATATATATATATATATATATATATATTATATAAATATATATATATATATATATATATATAATATATATATATATAATATATAATATATATATATATATCTAAAGAAAAAACTTCATCCATTCAGATATTCTCCAAATTAAGGTACATAGCTTACAAGTGACCCAATTGTTGATCAAAAGATTCCATTTTTTTGGTGACTGAAAATTGTGGTAAAAGAGTACTATTATTATAGGGAACATTTTAAGGATGGAAGTTTAACTTAAATTTTATAAACCTTGGTGAATCTTACTAATCCCTAATAAGCAAACTATAATATATTTTTTGATGCTTTTGTAAACATATTCAAATTCCTAATGATTTTATATAGTCTTTATAATTTTTTGGCAATTTTTATGGAAAAATAATTTATACTATTTAAAAAAATGGAAATTGGTGAATTTTTATTTTGAAAAAGAATGGAAATTATCCCATATGAAAATATTAGCCCCTAAAATTTTCCTTCTATTATTATTTTTCAACATGCCTCCAAAGAAAGCTACACACTAATCAAGTCAAAGCTCATCCTTGACTCATGAAGAAAGTGAACACTTAGAATTTAGGTTATCTCCATTAGAGAAGAAAGTTAATGAAATAGATGGTAGTATGTTGAAAAAGGTGGATTTATTAGGTTCTCAAGAAAAACTTAAAAGAGGAATAGAAAATAACATAATTGAAAATAAGGAAGAAACACAAAAATCCATCAAGGAATAAATAAAAAAAAAATTACAAAACATTCTATTAAAAGATATCCCTAAGATGGATGTCAAGACACAAATAAATCATGAACATAAGAAGAAACATGATTTTGATAATCTATCTTATATTGGAAATACGACATCATAATTGGAGAAAAAAATTATTGAATTGGAGAACCATAATCATGAATTTTTAATCCAAGAACTACATCATTACATATTCAAGTCAACACCAAAAAACTACTACATTCGAAGATAGATATGAGAAAGTTTGATGGTAATGATACTATAACAAGGATAATTTGGATGGAGCAGTGTTTTGATCGACACCAAGTGGCATATTTAGAAAAGGTAAATATTGCATCCCATTTTCTACAACAAGACCAACATTTATGTGTTTCCGGGAAAACTAGTGTCTTTACAATCTGCTAATCCCACTAAGATGGGTAGCTAGCTTAGAAACAAACAATCAAAGCAATTTGTGATTTCCTTTATATATGATAGATAAGGGAGAAGCAAAGAGAGCCAACCTAGATCTTCTGCTTGACTCCTTGCCTGATTTCTCTCTCCCTTGATGGAACTTGCAACTCCTCTCCTACTTGTCCCACTTTAGAGAATACCTGTAGAGACAAAGTAACAAAACACCATCAAAGCATCTCAATCTATAATATCATAAACAATGCAGAATCAGAAATACATTGACCATACAATTGCATTCACAAATAACAAGATTCACAAAACATGATTATATGGATGAAAACTCAAAGAGCTTTATTAATAGTAGAAGAGAGGATTACAACCCAGTTGTCTGATCCAACATCATCCTCCCAGCATCAAAGCCCTCTTCACCTCATGAAAAGTAAGATCACCCAACAATACAATGCTTCTTCTCAAAGACAAACTAACAGCACTTCTTTACAAATTACAAAAATCCAACCTCCAGATCTCTCAGATGAGGGATCCATTTATAGATATTTGCAGAGGTGTGAGTCAGCTCTGGATTCTTTATTAGTGTCATTCCACTTGTAGTTCTTAGTTCCACTTGGAGATTTCTTGGATCGCTTTCTCATCCCTGGGCGAATTCAGAGAGGCAAGTGTCATAGAGGAAGTTTCTAGAAGATTCCATGAGCATCCACTTAGCAAACTGCCTCAGACATTTGTCCATTCTCGCTCATCACACCCCACAAAAGGCTCTTTCAGTATGCATCGCACCTAGCTAGTGTAGGAGTTAGTATGCATCGCACCTAGCTAGTGTAGGAGTTAGTATGCATCACACCTTAACCAAGGAGCAGTCAGTATGGTCCAGTTTTGGCTAGTTTTGAGTAGTTTTTAGGGTGGAACTTCAAGGAAATGATGTAATCAGTTGATCATGATATTTTAGGGTATGAAAAAACACTTTTAGGGGTTAAAGAGCCCTTGGTTTATCGACATATATGATTGGGGTTGTAGGCCCAAATATGTCTATAACAGTTGCCCCCTAAAGCATGAGGTCGTAAATCTTCTGATGTCTGGTGAAATGCTTTATCATGAGGATCCGAGGTATTCGAACTGGAAGGTGACCTGTATAAAATACAATACAATACATCATCATCATTTTATTTTCATGATCTAGCTGAGGTGGGCATTCCCATGTTCAGCTTTATAAATTCATTTTCATGTACATAGGACATATAATCATCTGTTGTTGCAGACTGGTGATTCTTTGTATGTAGAGTCATCATCCCTTAGCTTGGATGATCATCTGTGCAGCTTCAATGTACATTTGATGTCTTTATATTCCTAGATATATCGCAGCCCGGATGGATGAAACTAGATCTTGGGTCTTCAAACTCATTCAATCTTCGCTCGATGTACAAATCGATCCATGTGAAAAGATGTCCTGAAGTTGAACATGGAAAGACATTGTCTGATTACCAGCCAATGATGTGAGTTGTTAACAGGTGCGAGAGGGATCACTGATAATGATAATGACCCTCAAGGTACTACAGTACAATTCACATGGTGTGAATATATGATTTGACGTCGAACACCACATAAAATCTTTCGGTCGAAGGCCATTGATGTAAACCTGTCGTCAGAAGTGAGAAACTTGCCATTGAGGCATGCAAGCTTCAAAGTACTGAAAGGGTTGTTTCTAGGTCAACTTCTTGGATAATGAGCTGATGTTGACAAGAAGTGACCCATCGTAGGAGGGCCTTGATGTATCCCACATCTACAACTAGAAATGAAGCAAATGATTTTCTGGAGGTGAAAACAATCTGATGATACAAGGTTCAAGAATGTTGGTCATGAAAAATGGAGGGTGAAGGTATTGTAGTAGATGAGGCGTTAGCTGGGTGGTGAATTCTCTAAATGACTTCTCTTGAACATTTCGACGACACTGAGATGAATTGGTAGCATTAACCCCAAAATATGGATGGTGTAGAGGACCAATGGTGATACGGCTGGTGAATGGAATAACCCAACCCGACTCAATCATAGTGATGGAGTGAAAGTGTCATGTTCAAGAGTGACCTGCTACCAGTGAAGTTCTTCAAGTTTTCTTCCCTTTTTCCCCAATCATTGGTGACTAGTATCTCTTCATTTTTGTCAAGCTTGAGGAGGATAACATATGCTTGTTCTATAATTTTCCCTTCGGGAAAACCTGTCGCTATGTTTTAGTGAGCCTAGCGACAGTGAAACTCGTTCTTGTCCAGGTGGACAAGTTTGTCACTATTGTTTTAACAAGTTTAACGACAAGGATAAATCAGTCCTTTTCATGTTTAGAGAGTTTGAAAAGGTCGAAAAAGAAACTCCAACAATCCTTTTTCATAGCATAATCCCTTAAGTCCGAAAAAGTATAAAATAATACAAAAGGGATGACTTTTCGATCACTTTAGCAAGCCGAAAAAGACAAAGGCTCGATATTTTTGTGGGATGATCCTTCAGGTCCAAAAAGATTAAAATGTAGAGGAGGGATGGCACTTCCCCTTACTTTAATGATCTGGAAAGGCCATTAGCTCGGCAATCTTTTCATATTTAACGAGTCTAAAAAGAGCTTAAAAGAAACTAATTTTTTGAGAAACGAGTGATGTTTTCAGGTAGCAGTTGGTTCCAGGTAAGTTTGGAACTTCTCAAAACATAGTAGTGTGAAGAGGGTGGCTAACAGAATCACTTGTTGCAATTGTTCCTCAAAAGGGTAAACAATCAAGTGGAAGCGTATGATTGGCCAAAAGAATGGAGGTGACAGTAATAACACAACCAAGGCTTGAAAGGATGATAGCATGGAAATCACATAGGTCGTTTACTAAAGGCGGGTTTATTTTTTAATGAACTTGAACCTTGTGTTAACATATGCTCAGTGGCGGGCTTATTTTTTAACGAGCTTGAACCTTGCGGAAACATTGCTCATAATAATGGTCAACGATGTTCACTTCACCATTTAACACGCTATATTCTTTCACCGGTCATCCAACCTACTCAACTGCTCCATCAAATTGATTAGAAATACATGTACATGCCCAAAAAATGAGTTAAATACCAACATTTTACTTGAAATACGTGAATAGTAACATAAAAAAGCAGTTTTACCTCTCATTTTTACCATTTCATTTCAAATTTGGGATTTTGGAGCTTTGGAGTGGTTTTCCCCCTCAAATTTCATCAGCTAATTTCGGGAGATCCAGTGGACTATTCTCCCCGTCGTCAAGACCAAGGTAGGAGCTAACCCTGAGCTCTTCATTTGCATTCCATCCTTTTCTGATTTTGAGCAAATTTTTCCCTGCTTCTGGGCCCTTGGGGTTTGAAGAATTCATTCTCCATCCATGGCACCTAGCCTGCATCGAAAAGTGTGATACATATTGAGTTGGACACTAGCCAGTCAGTATGCATCTCACCCTGTGCACAGGCAGTGTGTGATGGGCACAGAAAGGAAACTTTGTTTTTGTGATTTTTCATGAAATTCTTGCCTGTTTTTTCTCATATCAGGATCCTAATTCATCTTTTGCTTGTGTTTCAGAGATTTATCAGATCAAGATGGTTGTTACATGGCATGCACATGAGCATGAAGAAGAGGACATGATTTCCTTACACGATCTGGGTAGAGTTACTGCATTGTGAAACTGTGGCTTGCTAAAATTCTTCTGCATATCCAGCATGAGGCAACAAATCAGTTTGTTGCAATATTTTCTCGATGCATGGGATCCGATCAACCAGGTATTCCAGGTTAGAGGCAAATCCATTCCATTGACGGTTGAGGATATCTACTTTTTGACGAGGTTATCGAGGCGTGGCGCCCCTCTCTCACTATCAGAACCTGCCCGTGGGGCTAAATCTGTGAGGGATTATATTCACCAGTTTTGTAGAGATGGATCTCTGCCCAGTAGGAACGACAAGATCAATATCTGAGATGTCACTAATCGGTCCTTGAGGACCATTTTATTCACCTTTTCTAGATTTGCTGGTAGCACGGCTCTTCATTTGGCCAACAGATCTTATATGCAATACGCCCTGGAATGCCTAGAACCAAAGGTATTCAACTGGTGTGAGGCGATACTTCCAATCATAAAAGAACAGATCTCCAAGGTAACGAATGGAAGATCCAAGAAATTTGGCTACGGTTCCATTTTGACTACTTTCGCCTTGGATAGGATTCCATTGATGCAGCCACAGTATATTTCACTAGGATTGCCAGCACCAAGGGAACCACGGGTGTAGAGATGGGTTGATCTCATGGCCAAACATGCTGGTCAGTCACAGATTTCTTTCTCTGATGCCTTCTTTGAGTGGTTCGACTGTCAGGAGATGGTCTTTACGGAGTATCCATACATTGGGATGGATTTTTGAGGTGACTCGGATTTGGCGTTACTAGGTAGCGAGCAGTGGAGTGTTATGGGTAAAATTATTTTACCATATCTTTGTTTATCAGTTTTATAATGTTTTCGTGTTTTTAAATGTTATCAAGACTAATCAAACTCATATATTCGTGCAGATGTTGGGCGAGTGTGACCAGCAGCACACCCTAGGATGGCGACTGACGTTCCAGTAGGAGAGGCTATAGGGAGGACTTTCCTTCGCAATCTGGACATAGCGGAGACCCTGGCAGTGCTGCAGGATCATATTGAGGGTCTCACTCTTGGTATTCAAGATGTTAGGACCGACAAGTTACCACTAAGGTTACAACGCCATACTACTGGTGTGCCGAGTCGATGGACTAGGCTCTTACGTATGATCGCATAGGTGGTGACTTGCTAACATTAGCACCATCAGTCTAGGGTGCTTTTCTGCATTTTTGAATATTTGGGTCATATGACCGATTTTGTCTTAGACACAAAACATTTTGTAAAAACTATAAATAGTTATATATTTTTCATTTTTGGAGTTTTATTTTGGTTAAGTTATGTGACCCTGATGCAAATGTTAATGTGAAATGCTTTTTCTTTACAAATGCTGCAAATGTCTATCTGACACATAATTTGCTAATGAATCAGTTAATGTGTTTAAGTTTCGAGAAATGTTTTGATATTGAATGGAATCAAAGTGCCTTTCCAAAATCCTAACTCTTAAGAACATACGATAGATAGCTGGATTCCGAACAGAATAGACACCAGTAAGTTGTAGGATGACGAGTTGCAAATCTAGCCTGACAGCAAGTTGGCGTATGCCATGTGCAATGGCATCAGAGAGAAGCTCCATCAATGCACTATACTCAGCGATGTTGTTCGTTTATCGACCAATACATATCCCCCTGAAACTCACTAACTCATCACTTGGATCAAAAATGGCCCAAGCTACAAAAGATAGGTTCTGCGTACTACGACTAGCTCCACCAGCATATCCAACGAATGATTCCAAAAGGTCCGACATCTGAAACAAATGCAAAGTGGATTACCTAACCAAAATGACAACTCTTAATGAAAACAAAAATGTAATGAAAGCATATCTATAAAGAGATTACTACACTTAATCAAACATAGTAACGCTTAAGATACAACCCATTTCGGGGTTGTGACAGTGGAATCCCATCGTAATCTACCAGCTTGTAGGCTCCTTTTTCCAATACTTGTTTAAAAATATAGGGGCCCATCCATAATGGTTCGAACTTACCTGCTCCCAATTTATCAGAGTCCTGATCATATAGCAAGACCAGGTCACCTTCTGAGAAGAAACAGGGTTTGACATTTTTGTCAAATTACACCTTGACACGTTTCTTATGAGCTTCATTAACCAATGCAACATCACGACGAGTTTCATACAAGTGGATTAGTTCCAAGAAACAAGCCTTTTCCTCTGAAGTTTCGGGAAGTAGATCGATTGCGAGCTTGAGAGATGAAATTTCACACTGGATCAGTAAGACAGCTTCTAGACCATACGCCAACTGAAAGGGAGTAAATCTAGTCGCATTTCTCACTGATGTCCTATATGCCCACAGAGCTGAGTACAGGATTAGGTGCCAATTCCGTTTGTGGACTCCAATCATCCATTGTAGCATGTGCTTCAGGACTTTGTTGATGGCCTCAACTTGTCCTTTATCTTGCAGATAATATGGAGTAGAACTGTCATGGGACAGTCCTAATTTGGAAGCCAATTCAACCATCATGTGATTGCGAAAATGTGATCCATGATCTGTGACTATAGTTTGTGGAACACCAAATCTAGAGACTACATGATTGAAAAAGAAAAGAGCAACCATTTCGTCGATGTTGTTTAATGTAGGCATTGACTTGGCCCATTTTGTAAAATAGTCGACTGCGACTATGATAGACCCATGCCCCCCAGTTGAGGTGGGGTTACATGTCATGAAATCTATGCCCCATTTAGCAAATGGCCCAACAACAACTACTGGATGCAGCGGTGTAGGTGGTAATTTGGTTTTGTGCTCAAAAATCTGACAAGCATCGCAACTTCTGACTACAATTATGCAATCTTTAAATATAGTGGGACAAAAGTAACCAGCTTGTAATATCTTTTGTGCCATAGCATTACCAAATTGATGCCCCCCACATGCACCTGAATGATAATCATTCAGGAATTTTTCGGCCTCCTCATGCGTGAGGCACCTTCGCAGAACTGTATCAACACCACAATGGTAAAGTGTATCACCGACGATCATGTAGTCTTTAGCTTGGTATCGAGTACGTCACTGTTGAGAGTAAGAGGTGTTAGGCCTAAAGGTTTGGGTTTGGAGATAGATTAGTATATCTCCATACCACAGATTGCTTGATGATATCAAAAACAGAGTTTCATCCACGATTGATGCTTTAGATGTTGAATCGTTGGACGACGATGGGAGATCACAAAGTAACTTTGCGAAAACAAGAGATTTCTTTGATTTGGATTTGATGAATTCTAGATCAAACTCTTGAAAAATGGCTATCCACTTGGAATATTTGCCCCCTATCAATTGACGCGACAGAATGTAGGTCATAGGGTTGCAATCTGACAGATTGGTAGTTTTGTGAAAGAGTATATAATGTTGAAATCTCTGTACTACTTGAATAGCTGCTAGAGTCAGCTTTTCAACATAGGAGTACTTACTTTTTGTATCATTTAAGTTGCAGCTTAAATAATATAGTGGATGTTCTATTCCATTGTCTTCTTGTTCTAAAACCATTGCAATGGTTGTATCTGTCGCAGCGAGATACAAGTTAAAGTCTTTTTGATAGTCAGGAGCATACATTAATGATGCTTTTACTAGGGAGTCCTTTAAAGCATCAAAGGAAGCTTGCGAAACCTTATCCCAATTGAAGGGTACTTCTTTTTTCAAAAGACATGTATAACCTTTAGCAAGTTCAGCGTAATTTGGAATGAACCTCCTTAGAAAGTTTTCTTTCCCTTGGAGTTTCTGAATCTGAAGCAAATTTGAAGGTGAAGCCATGTCAATAATTGCTTGAACCTTACATGGGTCGAGTTGAATTCCGTCCTTAGAAACTATGTAAACAAGTAATCCACCAGAACCAACACAAAACACACACTTGTGTGGATTGAGTCGTATCTTGTAGTGTTGGCAACGCATAAATATAGCTCTCAAATGTTGCAGATGGTCAGTCCGCTTTTGCGAGTGGGCCAGTAGATTGTCGAGATACAGTTGAATGATGTGCTTGATGTTGTGGAAGGCATATTTCATTGCCCTATGGAAATTTTTCCTTGCATTTTTCAAACCAAAAGGTAGTTTACGGTACATGAATGTGCCCCAAGGACATATAAATGTCGTCTTTGATTGGTCCGGTGGGCGGATATTGATTTGATTGTATCCAGAAAATCCATCCATAACTGAAAAGATTTCGCATCCATCACATTCATCAATTATCGGGTCGATGAAGGGCGTAAGGTAGTTGTCTTTTGGACAAGCTTGATTTACATACCTGCAATCGACGCACACTCTAATCGTTCCTTGATTTTTCATCACAGGAACAATATTTCATACCCAATCAGTTAGAGGAATAGGGTAAATGAAACCAGCATGTAAAAGTTTTTCAACTTCTGCCTTAATGGCAACGGCTTTCTTCGGGTGAACCGATCGAAGCCATTGTCGTACTGGTTTGACATTTGGATACATCTTGATTTCATGTTCAACAATGCTCGAGTCTATGCCTGGAATTTCTTCATATGACCATTCAAAAACATCTCTGAATTCGCGAAAGAGAGCACAGTATATTTCAAGTTCTGAAGGAGAACAAGATTTGCCAGCATGAATATTCTCTACAACATTAGGTTTGGTCGAGATATTAATGGTGGTAGTCTCATCAAGATTGGATAGATTTCACTTGGAACCCACCGTATTTACAGTATTTGATAGAAAATAAAAAACTAAAGGATGATTAATGTTGCTAGAATAATATTCGTTGTTATCTTGAAGATGGGAATGATGGTGGAAATCTTCCCATGGTGCCTCTCCTATCATCATTGATTTAATGATTCCTTCGTCTATAGAATGTATATGAGACCAAGGATCGGAAGAGGTGCCATACTCTAGAGACCTGTCTATCCAAACACTCGATGAGTGTTCATTTGGGTTTTCCACCCAGGCCCAGAAAATTGATTGCTACAAAATTTCTGTGGGGTTTGGGGGCAACACCTGGTCATGATCCATACTAACAAAATGTTCATAATTCTTCTTAATCTTTGATGATGTAGAAGATATCATATGAAAAGTTTCCACTTCCACCAGATTACTTGGTGGCGGGAGGGAAAAAGTACCCATTAAGGCGGGGTCTTTTAGGAGACCTACTCCGACATTTTGAAGTGATTGAGAGCTTCCATGTATCATTGGAATGCTTACTGTAGCTTGTGAACTGTTGGGGAAAAAGGTTATTTGGTCAACGATTGTAATTCCGCCTTGGAGGGGAAATGCAGTCTTTCTAAAATATGTTGACACAACATCAACCATAGCGTAAATGTAGGGCCTTCCTAGTAAGATATTATAGTCGAGGTTTCCATCAATGACCTCGACTTCAATTTCTACTATTTTTCCCCCCAGTTCAACTTGCAAGTTACTTAATATCCCATATGGCGTGTTTGTTCTTCCATTGAACACTTTTAACGTCGTTGATGATCGTGACAAGGGTGGTGAGCCTAAAGTTTTCTAGCAACTCATTGACATAATACAGGTAGATGCCCCCTCATCAATGATTGTTCGATGAATAGTTTTGTTGAGGGATTTTAGCTGTATAAGGAAAGTGAGTTGGGCTGGTAACTGAGGTTCATATCCTTTATGCTTAAAGGCCACAGGATTTGAATCCACTAAGTCAATCCCACCTATTGCTAATAACAAAGCCTACTTTTGGTAGGGGAAATTTTGTAGTACTTCAAGTATCGACATAGCGGATGGCGATTTAGCCAGATCCTCCACTATATTATAATTCTGTACTACTCGGGCACGAGGATTTAATGTCGATTTATGTACTACTCACTTTAGTAGCTTTTAGTTAATTCAGGAATGATGGATGGAACAACTTTTGACGAAGTTGCTGTCAAACTACGGGGTTGATCTATAGCCTTGTTGTTCAACATCTGTGGATTCCCATAATCTTTATTCCTTGTTGATATCAAAGCATCATTTTTCTGTTTTGAGATGGATAACATAAGAACTTGGGATGGGGAAGCATGATCGATAGCAACCAGATTGGTTTCTGGGTTTGAAAACGGATCAGTCCATACTGCTGAGGTACTTGAAGTTTTTAAAAATTTATTGACCTCAGCTCTATGTGGACAATTTTTCGTATAATGGTCCTCATTACATATGAAACATGGCTGATTAGGTTTCTTTTACCTAGCAGGGTTTCCAGAAGGTTTCTCAGGAGTCGAATCTTCTTGTTTCTTCTTTTTGTTTTTCCCTTTCTTCTTGCCCCCTGGTTGTTTTGGTTCTTTTCCCTTGTCCGATGACACGACATTAACCTCTGAGGCAAGAAGTTTGTCATTTGATTTTTGACTAGAGACTGCAAGAGCTTTACTGGATGGAGCCTTTGCGGTTTGCGTACTTGAGGTACCAATCACGCTATCACCGACATAAGAGTCCCTGTTTGATTTAGGAGGGGGAGGAATGGAAAATTCTAGTCTAGGAGCATCAGGAATTTTTTCATAGAGCATGCCAGACTACGTATAGATCAAGTCTAAATATTTTGCATGAGCAATGACTTGCTCTTCAGTGAAAGCTCCTCCTTTCGCCACATCTTCATTAATAGAAGGTAATAATGACTTAATAAACCACTCAGCTAGAAGCTGATCAGGAACATACGTCTTTACCATTCGATGACAACATCACCACTCATGAATATGATCAGATATGTGAGTGGTTTTTGTCTGTTTAAAGTTGGTAAGGAGTTTTGTTCCCGTTTCGTACCTTATGGGTAGCTAAAAGTGGGTTAGAAAGGTAGTGGCAAGGGTGTTGAAGTTATCAAATGAGGCTCTAGGCAAGTCAATGTACCATTTCATTGCCAGACCAGTTAGCATTCGCTGAAAAAGGCGAAGCCTAATCGAATCATCATTAAGGGTGTTAGATGAACACCACAAATGAAAATTCATTACGTGATTCAATGGATCTTCACCTGGATTTCCATTGAATTTAGGAATACAAGAGAGAATTTTATGAGGAATCACTGGCCACCAAGGTGTGTAAGCAATTGGATCATTTGTCAGCCGGTTCAGATCTGGTAATTCTAGATTTGCTACAAAAGGCAACTGTTGATTCAAGTTTAGCGAAGCATACCCAGGATAAGATGGGATCACCTGAACAGTAGGTCTTT
The DNA here is from genome assembly GCA_000404065.3 of Pinus taeda. Classification (NCBI taxonomy): domain Eukaryota; kingdom Viridiplantae; phylum Streptophyta; class Pinopsida; order Pinales; family Pinaceae; genus Pinus; species Pinus taeda. The sequence goes on along the minus strand of APFE031296476.1, from coordinate 81,589 downwards.
GCATACTAGCATAATGTATTTGATGCTGTTAACTTTGATAATGTTGATGGGCATAACCATTATAGTAAGGTTGTTGATAACCGCTTTGAAAATGTGGTTTCCCATTACCTACAAAGCCTTGTTGCTCAGGTCCTCGGTAAGCTTGCTAGAATTGTGGTTGTTGATATTGCACCAGCCATGGTTATTGAACCATTTATTGTTGCCCAATACTGGATGATTGACCAAGATGTGGAGTGATAATACCCATTTGAGCCTGAGTTGTTCCAGTTAAGGAAGCACTAATCTGAGGTTATGATTGAGCCGTAGGGACAAGAGGTTGTTGTACTGCAACCGGAGAGACTTGAGGTTGACATACAACAAGTTGTGCTTGTACTTGCGACATAGTCACAATAGCAAGATTAGTTGTAATATTCGAGACAGGTTGGGCTGGTTGCATTGAATATACAACCCTTGGTTGTTGAGGCAGTATCGGTACCCAAGCACTGGATGTAATTTCAGTTTGACCTAAATTTTGTTGTGAGCTATCATATGGTTGTTCTCCAGAAGAGAACAATGAAAAAGCATACTTTCCCCCATATGGTGGCAATCTAGTGCTCAAAGGATAGATGGGCCTTTGAAGATTGGGTTGCCCAAATTGAAACTAGTATGTAGGATCAATTTGGTGAGCTTCAACATAAGAAATGCTAGGTAGGATCCCGAAGGAATAAATACGAACGGACCATGTCATCGAAACAGTCCCTAGGTGGACTCCATATAGTGATTGACAACTAGTTGGGATAGATGGTATACCAGCAAACATCGTTGGAGTGGAAACAGGAAGTTATGTTGTGGCTATATCAGATGACACAGTCCTAGATGTTGATGGTTGTTCAAACATATTTAGTCTATCCAAAATATTTCCTAGCGATTCGACAGGAACTTGCGATGAAGGATGATTAAAAGAGCTAACTTCAGGAGTAGAAGGGTATAAGTCGATCCTAGTTCCAAAATGCAATGGGGCATTGGATGGAAGATCCTCCACAACCTCTTCTAAAGCAATCAGTCTAGGTGGAGTAGACCGTCAGGTCCATAAAATATTTCTGGAGTCGAATAAGTTATAGCTTCTATAGTGACAGATATTGGAGGGGTGACAATTCTGAATTCTGGAATTCAAATTCCAGATGTTCAGGTAAGTGAACTTCAGTTTCTGGGTCAGCCCTAGATGGAGTTGTTTCAGGTATAGAAGTGTTATCGTTACACTAGGATCAATTCTAATGTCCTCTTGTAACTGCAGAACTTCTCCTGTAAAGGCAAATGTACCAGAAATGATCGGAGTCACTGTAGTCTCTGATGATTTTTAAACACAAGTTTCAAATAAACCAAGGAGAGGTAGACTCATTTAAATGAGATCGTTTTGACCAGAATGGTTTTGTTTCTAGAGTTAAAGATGGTTGACTTTCTAGCCTCCACGAATGAAGGGGTTTTGATTAACTTTATTCCATGATTGCGGATTACTTGATCAACTCAAAATTAAAAAGGGGAAAATGTTATTCTGAATTAAATAAATTTTAATGTCACTTTGACACAACTTTTCTTTTTCAATATTTAGGAGTCGAGAAAAAGCTAAAGATGACTCTAGTTTCCTTCGATTTTTAATGAGCCTGAAGTGACAAGTGCTCAGATGGACCTTTTCTTTTAAGGAGTCGAAAAGGAACAAAAGTGAGTACTCTGGAAATCTAAACAGAGGGATTACCAAACCAATCGCAAAACTGCAAAATACACCTTGGTGGTAAATTAAAGAGAAATTACCAAGGACTTATGTACGGTAGTCAATCTTCCTGAATGTTGTGTTCAATGCATTGTGATTGATAGGGCGGCAGACACGGCTTCCTATGGATAAAGGATATCAGCCTATTGTGGTCTCCCAATATATACTCGACGGTACGGGGAGCACAAGTCCATACTAGCACTTGTCATATCAAAGAGAAGGAATCAACCAACCTTCGATGAAAACGATAGTTACCAGGTTTTACGACACCGGAATACGTCTCTAGCCTAGACCTCTAGATGTGTTGAGTTAGGTTCCAAAGCGTTGTTATGTTCATTGTGATTTATTTTAGAGTTGATCTTGTTTAGAAGTTTGCCTTTCAAGGTTCACTGCATGATGTAGATGTAAAATTCCTAAATATGCAATCTAAAATGATAAACAGTGATTTATTTTCTTTTAGCAATTAAAATCTTAGCTACTAAGTAAATAAGATAATGATTCTTTCAATAGAGAGCAGAGAGCACACACTGAATGCACTTTTCCTAGATCATTTTCCGCATGCAATCTAAATGAAAATGGAAATGCATGTATTTGTTTTTCATTTCCTTAATGTGAGAATGTCAAAAAGGAAAACTAAGTACAGATCTGAACTATTTTCTTGAAAGCGACACTTCGACAATTTCTTTTTCAAAATGAAAGGAAGACTAAAACAACACTTTTTGATTTCAAATAGAAAACTGCTTTCGACACTTTAAATATTAACAATTCAAATCAAATACAATGGAAAAAGTACAATAGACTATCTAGAAGAGGAAGACTTTATGACACTCTTCTTTTTGACTCAAAATGACAGTTACGACATTTTTTGCATCAAAAACGACAGTTCGATTAAGCTACTTTTGACAAAGAAAGACTATAAATGATAGACAAATACATAAAAACATTTACAAATCCCTATCAATAGAGGCTGAACAATGTAAAACAAAGAGGCTTCAACAATGAGATACTGATCATAAGCAGCAAAACACCTTAATAGAGCTAAAAGCAAGGAGGAAAAAACCAAATTTCAAAGAGAGAAACAGTATCACTCATTCATCGCACCTGTCCTTCAAGGAAACATGGATGCATCTCACATGCAACATATGGGAGGTGTGATGCATATAGGCTACTAGTTACAGACAGTGAGATGGGCCAAGGAGGGAAACTGAGTTGGGTTTTTGCTCAAAATTTGCAGCTAAGTTCAATGATTTAAGCTGAGCTATGATGGGCAGTAAAAACAAAGCACAGGGGTATGATCTTAGGAGATTAATGAGCTACCACAAGGGTGTTTAGGATGCTTGTAGGTCAGATGTTCAGTTCATAAACCAACCTGGATATTGACTGAAGCAACATTCATCTACTTTGCAGTTGCATAGCAAAAGCAGTTCGAAGGCTGTCTGGCTAACTTCAGGCTCCGTCTGTAGTTTATAAATCAAACAACAATAACAAACAAACAAACTATTCATTCCCTAGTGGAGTCGCCATTTTGTTTCCAGGAAAACTAATGTCTTTTCGATCTGCTAGTCCCACTAAGATGGGTAGCTATCCTAGAAACAAACAATCAAAGCAATTTGTGATTTCCTTTATATATGATAGATAAGAGAGAAGCAAAGAGAGCCAACCTGGATCTTCCACTTGACTCCTTGCTTTATTTCTCTCTCCCTTGATGGAACTTGCAACTCCTCTCCTATTTGTCCCGCTTTAGAGAATACCTATAGAGACAAAGTAACAAAAAACCATCAAAGCATCTCGATCTATAATATCATAAACAGTGCAGAATCAGAAATACATTGACCATACAATTGCATTCACAAATAACAATATTCACAAATACACTATTATATGGAGGAAAACTCAAAGAACTTTATTAATAGTAGAAGAGAGGATTACAACCTAGCTGTCTAATCTAGCATCATCCTCCCAGCATCAAAGCCCTCTTTACCTCATGAAAAGCAAGATCACCCAACAATACAATGCTTCTTCTCAAAGACAAACTAATAGCACTTCTTTACAAATTACAAAAATCTAGCCCCCAAATCTCTCAAATGAGGGATCCATTTATAGATATTTGCAGAGGTGTGAGTCAGCTCTGGGTTTTTTATCTGTGTCTCTTACTCATCCCTGGGCGAATTCAAAGAGGCAAGTGTCATAGAGGAAGTTTCTAGAAGATTCCATGAGCATCCACTTAGAAAACTGCCTCAGACATTTGTCCATTCTCGATCATCGCATCCCACAGAAGGCTCTTTCAGTATGCATCGCACCTGGCTAGTGTAGGAGTCAGTATGCATCGCACCTTGACCAAGGAGCAATCAGTATGGTCCAGTTTTGGCCAGTTCTAAGTGGTTTTTTAGGTGAAACTTTTGGGAAATGATGTAATCAGTTGACCATGATCTTTTAGGGGTTAAAGAGCCCTTGTTTTATCAGCATATATGATTGGGGTTGCAGTGCCCAAATATGTCTATAACAGTATGGTATGAATGGCTTTGTCAAAGGAAAAATAATTTTGTTATATCTTGGTCCATTTTTACAAAATAATTGAGAGTACATTATGGGGATATTGATAGCAATACATTCTTTATTCAATTGGTAAATCTTCGATAAAAGGTTCTAACGACAAAGCACGCTCAACAATTCTAAAAGTTAGGTCTCATAGTAAAGAATATTTCAGAGGATAATTTGTTAGACCTATTTATGGGAACTTAAAAGGAAATCGTATAGCATTAGGTGTGTATCTTTGAACCTTAATCTCTAGAGTATGTGTTAGCTTAGTAAGGAAAGTTGAAAGTAAAAATATGGCCACCAGAAAATCAGTCACTAATAACTATAATGAGGATCATGCTCCCTCTCCTAAACTAACAAAGTTGACTCCTCTACAAATGGATGAAAGAAGAGAAAAGGAACTATGTTTCAACTATGATAACAAGTACAATAGAGGGCATAAATTTAGTGAGAAGAAACTATTCTACATAGACTCTAAACAGGAAGAAGATAAATAATTGGAACATTCATAAGATCTACAGCTAGAAGGGACTACTCCAACAATAGCTTGTCATGCATTTGTTAGAATCAATACTCCACAAAACCTCAAGATAGAAGGACATAAAAAATTAAAAAAGTAACATTGTTGATTGATTTTGGTAGTACCCATAACTTCATCAGTTACAAATTATAAAAAATTATTAATTATTTCATATATCCATTGCCATAGTTTCAAGTAATGATTGTTGATATAGGCACCATAAATTGTTCAGGGAAGTTCCATACTATTAAGTTCAATACGAGGGAGTATTTATTGGATAGCCCCATGATTGAAATACAAGTGGGTCGTGTTGATGTTGTATTAGGGGTCTAGTGGTTACAATCATTGGGAACACTGATCTTTCATTTTCAAGATCTCTTCATAAGATTTACCTTGGAAGGAAAGAAAATTGATCTTAGATGTATCCAAGGGAAACCCTATAAGGTGATAAGCTCTAATGAAAAGACAAAATTACTCAAAAAAGGGCATCATGATGTAATGGCACAATCATGTTCACTAAATTTGCAAAAACCAATATCATCTATGTCAAGGGATTTCCATAACGTTGTCAACGATTATCCCAAGATATTTGGATTAATGCCTGAGGGTACTCCACCTCATTGAGATCACAACCATGCTATTCATTTCCATCCAGGAAGTGTTGCATAGATAAATGAAGAAGGGAAAAACATACTATAAGTAGAAACTTTCCCTAAAACAACAATTAAGAAACCAAGTAACCCAACAATTGTGGAGTACATCACCAAACAAAAGAACATATCAATGGAAGACTAGATGACATGGTAAGATGACCTATTCTTTCAAAATCACTAGCAGATCAAGCGTTGAGGAAAGCGCTTGTTTGAAGCAAAGGGGCATGTTAAGCCATATATAAGGCCTATGTTAACCCTAAAACCCCTTATTAATCCCTAGGTCTTGAGTGATTACATTTCTATTGTTATATTTTTATATAGGTTAGAACCCCTTATGGTCTCCTTTTATTATAATACTACCCTTTGTCTCCTATATATATACCAAGGATACTTAGTCTTAGAATAATCAAATATTGTCTTTTACATTGTATTCATTATAAAAGGAGGTTTCCCCCTCAAAGACAATTGTAATTATTGATTCCTTATCATTTTTAAGGTGAAACGTTCATAACAACCTTTATAAGCAAAATAAGAGTCTCTACTCAAAAGGGGTTAGTGGCTTGTATGAAGAGAGCAGTGGCAACAATTTTGATAGTGATAAACAAGAAAAATCTCTTCATGGTAATCAAACTAAAAGTTGATGTATTGGAAAATGAATAACAAGGAAATAAAAGATGTATTTTGAAGAAGAGGAAAATGTTGAAATAGATGGGGAGGTGGATATTGAAGAAGAATTCATTTGTGTTGTAAGAAAAATAAAGAGGCTTAAGAAAAAATATTTTGAAACAAAATGAGAAAATGCAAAACTATGAAGAGGAGGAATGTGATGCAAAATAAAATATCTCACAAATCCTTGAAGAAATAGACAACCATATTAGCATCCTAAATATTCAACTAGAAGGGAAAAAACAATGGAAAACGTGGTGAGAATCTAGCTAAAAGAAAAGGAAGAGAACTGTGATCCAATGGAAGATGAAATTATTTCATTAATAAAGGAACTAGAGAAAACAACTTCTCAGTTGAACAAATGTTTGAAGTTTGAAAATAGTATTGAGATCTTAGATGATATCATTGTTGATGATGAGAAATTTTGATGTTTATTGTGTAACCCTTTTGAATCTTGTAAAGCTAAGTGAGATAATTGGTACTGTTACCCTAAGTTTATAGCTTTGTTAGTATACAATCATATTTAAGACTTATGTCTTGAATCTAAAAATTGCATTTCTCTTTGTAAATTGTTTTATTTTGAATATGTATGAGTAGAAAACAACTAAAAAAGAAAATATATAACATATAGTCGTGCTTGAATATAAATAGAATAAATCAATAACCTTTCAATGCTCAATAAAATATAATATAAATATATATAAAAATAATATAATATATATATATATAATAAATATATATAAAAAGAATATAAATATATATATCCAATTTGAATTACATTTGGAAATTTGTATTTACAGATCCCTATGAGTCATGATCAAAGAAGATACTTACAAGCCAAGGATGTAAAAAGACTCATAAAATGGCAACTGCGTGCCTATAGAAAGTAATAAATACAAATTTTCATTAGATCGATTCAAATAATCATGAATTATCATCAAATTCTGCATAAATCAAAATAATTAGCAGTAAACTATCATAACTATTTAATGAAGTGAAAAAAAAATAAATCACACACACACACACACACACACATATATATATATATATAGAGAGAGAGAGAGATCCAATTTGAGTTACAATTGAAAATTTGTCTTTACATACCTCTATGAGAGTCAGGATCAAAGAACATACTAGAAGCCAAGGATGTAAAAATACTAATAAAATGGAAAATACGTGACCAAAGAAAGTAATAAATAAAAATATTCACTAGATCGATTCAAGTAATTGCTATTTATCATTAAATTTTGCATAAATCAAACTAATCAACACTAAACTAATCATAGCGTTTTAATAGAGTGAACAAAAATCTAAATCAAATAAATCAACCTTGAAGAAACTTTTTAGAGATTTCCAAATTACCTTTCTACACTACCTTTCAGGATGTCCCCTACTATCAACAAGATCATTTTTATGCTAGAAAACTCAAAAAGGAGAAATAATTAGAATGATAATTAACTAATTTCAAAGCTTTAGCATACCTCCACACAAAATTCTCTCTCTTCAATTTGTAATCTTCCTTCATTTTATCTAAATGAAAACTAGTTTGGTAATTAAACTACCTCTTAACTGAAATTTATTCATTAATTTCATAATAACATGTAAATATTTTTAAGGGAAGGAATTGGTTCTAAACTAATTTAACTAATAATAACTACAAGTATGTGGGATCCTGATAGACTCCTCTAATACCTATTAAACATTCATCTTTCCCCCTTGTAATTCTCATTTATAATAAGCAAATAATCCTTAAGCAACAACAGAAATATATTATATGCAAAATCATAAAATCATCATCATAGATTCCTTGTGCCTCCCAAAAACCATCATTTATAATATCCATGTCATCATCAAAATATATCAAATATATCCCAACATGTCCAAGTATAATGTGCCAAATGTCAACAATAGTAATAGTAAAATAATGTTTATGTAATCTCTGGATGCATATCATGAAAATGCATTTATCTTTTGCTCTCTTCCTTGGCCTTGATCAAATGTAACTTGGAAGGAGTAAAACTAGAGTTAGAGGAGTTAGAACTAGGATTTTCCAAGGGTATTTTCCATTTATATTCCTACAAAATAGGAACATGATGCTAGGGAATAGATTGAGAAAAATATGTAGCATATGGAATGATATGGTCGGGAATATATACAATTGGAATGTTGATAGGAATAACAATCCAACAAAAAACAACAGATGAAATTTGTATAGGTTTAGAGTTCCATCCATAATTGGTAGGTCACATAGGGGACTCAGGGATATCATTAATGCTAGGGGTGAGGCTACAACAAGTCATCAAGTTGGGCTACCGAAGGAGGCAAGACAACTTGGCCACTAAGGTTAATTTAACCAATTTTTAAAGTTTTATTAAACTAATCAAAATTTGCATCAAAGTTTATGGAAAACCAAATTCATTTGTTTTGACCATCTCGCCAAACAACATTGGGAAATTTCCCCTTCCCATTCTATTTCCTTTGCTATTTCTATTAAATAAGCTCATCTAAAATCCAAAAAAAAAAATCAATAACAAAAAGTACCATATTAAAACATAAACACATTGTGAATCTTGTTAAATACATTAAACTTAGCCTAGATCAAAATATAACTATTCAAGCATAAAGATGGATAATGTACAAGTAAAAGATATGAAAAAAAGAGACTATATTGAATTATGTAATTGACAAACCCCTTGTTGCTCTAATCAAAACCATCAAATAGTAACATTTATTTGCTCATTGAATGTAATTACAAACAGGTCTTCACAACCCCATACATATAGTCTAATATGTTAATGTCTTTATTTGTGAATTTTAATTTTCATTATGTAAAGTGAAATATGGAAACTAATAGGGAAACATGATATTTTAAGTAGGGGTATCAAATGTATATTTATAATGTACACCAGTGTAGATCTATCTTTACCCCAACTCTATCAAGTGCCAAGAGGGATCAAAACTTTTGAGGTGCAAACTTTTCTTCATGTTTTGGACTCTAAGAGATTTTCACCTTAAGAGATTCGATCCCTCTTGGTGTTTGATATATTCCTAATTTAAGATGGATTTACAATTTTTCTGTCTTTCTACACACACACACGCACACAATGACTCAATTCCACACTAAGCATGGAAGGAATTACACATCTCCATTTTAACCAACACACCAATAAAATGTTTTAACCATAAGAACTTTTCTATTTTCAATTACTTTCTATAATGTACATTGCTTACATTGAAATATTTTATATATGGTCAATGTCTACATTAAAATGTATTTTTGTTATTAATATATTTTTAAATATGTAAGTATCTCTTGATATATTTTTGATATTTCTCTATCTATTTATCTATACAATTGATATTGAAACATTTTACTTGACATATTTTACTCAATGTGCATATTCAAATATTTTATTTACAGTACACATTGAAATATTTTTTAAATGCCACATATCAATTCTATATTAAAAATTGAAAGAATTACACATACTCTTATTAAAAAATAATTGAATTGAATTTCCTTTTAATTTTTTCTCTTCCCATACATATCAAGTTTATATAAAATTATCTTATTTAAAACGAACATTGAAATATTTTGATGTCAACATTAAATATGTTCTACTTTCTTTTCTTATAATATACAATATTTATGAGCTGATATTGACTTATATTACTTTTATGAACATTTTAAAATATTTTATTTTAGTCATTCATAATGTGTTTTAGAGGTAAAAGAATTTACAATTTTCCTACACTACAAAGTGAATATAAAGATTTATTATTATTATTATTAATATATTTAACTTTTATTCACCTCATCTTAATATAAAGTTGATATAAAATTATGTTATGTAATTTGGACATTGAAGTATTTTATTTATGGTTTAACACAAAGGAATTACACGTCTCTTTCATACTAGGTTGTAATATTAGCTAGTATAGTCATATAAATTAAATGAATGGTAAATGTGAATAGACATCAAAACCTTAACCTCATCATACATATTACCATGATTTAAAGAAAAGCATAAAAAGATTAAATAAACTATAACATTACCTTAAATTATTATTATTATTATTAGTTATAAAAAAGAGAATATATGAGTTGAACATATATATACATTTAAAAAAACATGTAACAAGATTCTTAACCATGGGGATTCACACCCACTTTACCATGGATATTCTTAGCCTATAAATAAGCTTTGTTAGAATACCATGGCTTACTAATACCACATGCCCAAAAGACTATAACTCAAGGCTTACTAATACCACATGCCCAAAAGACCATAACTCATGTTCATATAACATTTTCTTTAGTTAATCAACCTTTGAGATAAATTTCAATGTTTGATTTCCTACTAATAAGAATATTTTAGAATATTTTGTCGAGGTTAAATCCCTACCAACTATCTAATAATTATTGATAATTAAATTAAAATTTTGGAAGCCCTATTCCAAAATAAATAGGCATATCGACGTAATAATGGTTTTAATTTATTTTTGAAACACAAGTGAGTATTGATTATATTAAATATGCACATGATTGTGGTAATAAATGGGGAATTCATTATATTGCATAGTTTTCAATGTGTCCTTCCCCAGGAGATGACTATTAGATAATAAAAAAATATTATAAGAAAATACTATGATGGTGGGTGGACATGCATTATTCTTACAAAATTATGATAACAAAAGGAAAAATTTGCAGAAAGAGTGTAGATTTTAATCCTATACAGAAATTACTTGCAAACAAATTCTTAAAAGCAGAAAATATACAATGGCGAGAAACACAAAACAAATACACAAATATTTTCCCTTGGATCCCAAAACCGGGACTACCAGATTGATTTTTCATTATATTCCTTTCAATGTTTCAATACATATATATACATGTCTAAGAATTCATAAACCCCAATCCATCAACCCTAGATTAGAACATAATTGCAATTCCCTTGACTAGATCTACAAAATACCATGGGCAGAAAACCATCATGCCCAAAACCATCTGTGAAACACATGCACAAAACCATAGGTAGGTCTACCCACCAAATATAGGGGTTAGTCATGGAAAGAATATAACACACACACAACAAAGAGCCCATTAGAAAAGAAAGAAGACAACTTCCTCTAGAGGCTTTTTTTGTCAAATTTCAAATTTCTAGAGTGGGGCCTTGAACCAAAGTTGGCAATGTCCTAGTTCCATTGATCTTGGACTATATGCTTTAGGTCTTCTACTTGTCTTAAGAGAGCATCCAACTCATCATCCTAGCGGGATAGATTTCCTTTAAGATTTTGTATTTCTTCAGTGGTGAAAATGAGTAGATTAGCTTGTTGATGAAATTTCCATTTTGTGTCCAAATTCCTATCTACATGGCCTCAATATGCTTGTTGCGTGCATTACAATATTTGGTACTTCCATCAGTGGTTGAACTACAAAGACTAGTAGACATGATAATGATACATCGGGGATGATCTAATAGGTTGGGAAGATTGATCTAAGGTTCGCATTTGCTTCACTCTTGGTGAAGCCCAACCTGGTGAAATAGCTATCGATCTCGGTGTACCAAGCATGAGGTGCTTGCTTCAGCCCATACAAATCCCTCTTGAGTCGGCACACATGCGACTCACAATCGAAGGTCTCAAAACCTTCTGGCTGCTCAATGTACACCTCTTCCTCAATCTTCCCATTAAGGAACGTTGTCTTCACATCCATCTGATGGATCTTCCAACCCATCTGAGCTAATAGTGCCAACATCAATCTGATAGATGAGTACCTTACTATAGGAGTAAAGGTCTCATCGAAGTTGATCCCCTCAACCTATGAGAAACCACGGGCAACAAACCTTGCCTTATGTTTCTTAACACTACCATCAATTGCCTACTTTACCTTGTAAAGCCATCAGGAACTCACCATTGACTTGTCCTGAGGTCTTGGGACAACATCCCACACACTGTTATGAATGATAGAGTCGTACTCCTCTACCATAGCATCAACCCAAACTAGTTGCTACACTAATTCCTCGAATGAAGAAGGTTTAGTCTCTACTCACTCCCCAACTAGGGCCATGTAACCAGTGTACCGCTTGGGTGACCTCCTCTGTCTGCGCTAAGAAGATGGTTGTCCCACATTCTCTCACGCATCCAGCATTAACATGTCAGCTTCTTTTGAGCGTTTCCGCCCATCTCTGGAAGACTCGGCTTGAGTGGATGCCTCCACTCACGGATTCTTTACATGCAGCTGCTCCACATCAATCTAAGGCTTCTCCTCCTTAGGAACTGAAAGTTCCTCCTCTGCATGCAACTTGAGCTCCCTCTCAAGTGATACTCACATGGCTTTCTACTTGTCTAACTTTAGATCTCTGCCTACCACTATCCTCTGACTGGTAGGCAGGAACACCCGATAGTTGTGGGGTGTATCAATTTACCCCACAAGTATCCCCAACTCAGTTGTTGGATCTAGCTTCTTCTGGGCATCTTTGGTCACATGGCAATAAACCGATGATCCAAAGATCTTGACATCTGTTATGAACCAGCTCACAAAAAGATAGAAAACATAGATCAACGCCTTAGAATTCAGCCTCTTCGAGGGGGAAACCTCCTTTACATTACATAAATGAAAAATTCTTCGATGATTCAAATGACAAAACCTCCTTTCTATATATAGGAGCCTAAGGAGTCACCATATAAACCAGCCGACCTAACAATAATAATATAAAGCCACAAAAATAAAAATAGAGGGATTCTATGGGGCATAGTAATAACAATATGGGGACAATAGGGGCACAACAATATTAATAAGGGGTACCACTATAATAGTAATGGGGTAATCACTAGTATTATAGGGACCCAACATGCCCCTCTCCTTCAAAAAAGTGTTTTCCTCAAAGCTTGAGTAGTTCTAGATGGTTTTGTA
>APFE031296476.1:50661-67075 GCA_000404065.3 Pinus taeda | reverse complement strand
AAGAAACATTTGGAGCTTTTTGCATATAATTGTTTCTCCTCCAATAGTTTAAGCACCCTGTCAACATGTTGAACATGATCCTTACAAGACTTGTTGTAGATTAGTAAATCATCTAAAAATACTAACACAAATTTTCTAAGGAAGGGTTTGAAAATGGAATTCATCAAACCTTGAAATGTTGAAGGTGCATTGGTAAGGCCAAAAGGCATGACCAAAAATTCATAATGACCATCATGAGTTCTAAATGTTGTTTTTTGAATGTCTTCAGTCTTCATTTTGATTTGATGATATCCTAAATGAAGATCCAACTTGGTGAAGTAAATTGATCCATGCAATTCATCCAGTAATTCATCAATGACCAGAATGGGAAACTTATCTTTAATAGTGAGCTTATTGAGATCCCTATTCTGGAGTACTAAAGAAGGTATGTTTTGATGATTATCGGTGTCTTTTCATTAGAAATTACAAGCCTTTTTGCATCATGAACTTAGAAAACGATAAAGAATTGTAATAAAACATGTGAAATTAATATGCAAGACAAGAACGCTGAAAATTGTCATTTCCTTATGCAGGAAGGAGAAAAAACGAGAAGTTGTCGTTCTAAAGGAAAAGACAAAGATGGGTTAACTGTTGTCCCTTCGACGGGAGACCGCATGCAAAGAAGATCAAAGCGGATCAGCCTGGGAAAGGAAGCGGAGATATCAGCTCGACACAGAAAAGAGAAGAAATGACTGAGGGCTAACGGTTTGGCGAATCCCTCAGGATCCTTGATCTTGAGGGATCGTTGTTTATCTATTTCTGCACTTAGATATCTCCGTCGTCACCCTTATATAAGGGGCAGCACTGTTAGCTAAGAGGGGGGTTAGATGTTATTATGCCTTTATGTAATTTCTTTTAAAGATCAAAACTTTGATCTTCGTGTCTTGTTAAGAACTACTCTACTGTAATTTTACTTGATGCATTAATATAAACTTGGTTACTATTTCATCTTTGAGTCTGGAATAACTTCAAGCGGTGTACCCCTAGAGGCTAAGGGCCCGGCCCTGGAGGACATGACTTGCTCTTGTACCATTACGCTTGGTTTTTGCGTGGTTTTCTTATCGACTTGATTTTGGTAATCTGATGTGTTTTATAAGTTTACATCACATGCTCTGTTTAATTCATTAAGGTTTCTAAAGGCAAAACTATTGTATTGACGCTGCATCATATTACTATTCTTTTATGTGTTGATATAATACTGTTAGTTTTTACAAAATACTGTTGTTGTTCCATTACAGAGATTTTGTGATGTGCACTTGTTCCTTAACATTACAGAATTCATCTCGGAAGTTCTGTTCTTTGTGATTGTTGGATTCCTGAATACTGTTTTTCTATCTTGAAATGCAATCGTATTCTTTCTAACTAAGGTGATAACTGGATCAGATTATTATTTGAGTATGTTGTGTGTATATATGGTTTTTAGCACTGTCCCATAATGTATCAGTAATTAATGTTGTTCCATTTGTGTGAGTTATTCAATACGTCCTTAAGAGTGAAGGGTTGTCGTTTGATTCCTGTAGATTATGATTAATGCATTTGATTTGATAGACTAAGATGTTACGACTTAGTTGTTGTTCTATTTCTTAACTGTTGTTCTATTTCCGAATTGTTGTTCCATTTCAGACTTACTGTTCCATTTTAGGTTTGCCGATCCATTTCAGGTTTGTTGTTCCATTTCATTACTGTTCGATTTCTTTGCCGTTCCATTTCTTATTTGTCGTTCCATTTCTTTTTATTGGTGTGAAGAACAATCTCAGGTTGTAGTGAGCGTTGGCATCTACTGTCCGGCTCCCAGACCCCTGATCTATCCTCTGATTTCCTTTTCCATCAGTTTCCAAAGGGATGGGTTAATGCTACCGAACCCTTGACTGATAAATTGCTTAGTTTTCTGAATGTGTGATTTAAATCTTTTGAAGTAGTTAAGCTGTAAACAAGCATCCATTTACTCTTGTATTTTCAAACACTATGCTACTAGCATTACTCTAGCAAATGATAACCTCATACTGAGACACTCTTTGAAATAGCAAAGCATTCCCGAATTGACATATTAATGTGAGGTAACTAGAGGTGAAAGAGACCCTTTTTATAGCTCCACATTTTGGCGTCGTTTTCGGGGAAAGAGTGTAGCCATTTGTCCTTTTTCTCAGAGCAGTGTACGAACCTGCTAGGGAGAATTGGGTTTTGAAAACGAAAGGTAAGAACCTACGAGTGGAGCATGTAAAAGCCCTGCTCCTTTGCCCGCTTTCCTGCAGATTTGATGTTGTTTGTTTAAGTAGGATTTAGTAGTTAATTTGAGTGCATGACTAAGCAGAAAAAGCCAGAAAAAAATTCCAAACCTCTACCCAAGCTAGAAAAAGCTAAGGGGCCAGTGACCCTTGGCTGATCAACTTTCATAGACGAAATCTACAAGAAAGCCAAATCTCAGCCCTCAGTAGAACCCAGGAAAGTTATTTCTAAATAGCCTACAAGTTCCCTTCAGGCCACAAGTTCACCATCTGTAGCCTTTGCTGAGGTGCATAGTCAAACTGAAGAGCAGGACTTTCAAGAAATTGAAAATTCTACTCCCGAACTATTGCAGGAAGGGAATTTTAGTAATCCTTATGGAGGAGGAGGCGAAACAGGGGAAACCGAGGAATTGAGATCTCCTCTTGGGACAAGTCAGCCATTGAACAACCCAAACAAGGAAGTGCTGCAAAAATCATCTTGGAAGAAACTCAATCTCCTCAGACAATAGGCACTCTCATTATCCTAGATAGAGGAAGTGCTATTAAAATTATTCCTGTTAAAGCCATTCCCTCTCAACCTAGGAATACCCTCCTAGATATCCCAGAAGGTTATTGGCATATTCGACCCAATGGCTCAAAACCAGCCAAACACCCAAACCTTTACATTATGATACCCCATAGTGGATTCTGCAGCAAATGCGCCTATGAAAGCAATCCCTCTTCAACATATCCCTACATTCCATGGTCTTACATCAGAGGACCCAGATGCATTTTTATTTGAATTTGACGTACTGTGCAGGGGATATGATTACACCACTGACCCCAAGAAACTGAAACTGTTTCCCTCTATGCTAAAAGGGGATGCTTTAAGATGGTTTATGGGATTAGGTGGCAGGGTTATAAATAACTGGGAGCAAATGAAAGAATCTTTTCTAAAAAAATATCAGGACTATTGCAGGTCTAGAGAACTGAAGGATGAAATATTCCAGATGATAGCTAGACCAAACGAAACATTAGAGGAGTATGTGGAACTTTTCCAGTATAATCTACAAAGATCTCCCTATGCATCACTACCTTTACCTGATAATGTGTTGAAAACAACATTAATAAGGGGCATGAAGGAACAATGGATCGAAACATTAAACATCATGGGAAAAGGAGATATTTATCAAGAAAGTTTTGCTGACATTATTGATTTATGTATCAGGAGCTCGAGAGGCAGCACAAGAGTAAAACTGGGAGAACATGATCGGTTTATAAGAGATAATAAAATCTCGTTAGAAGGAGTAACGCGTGTAGAAATTGGAAATTTATTGGAAAATTTTAAAACTGATATACTAGGGACACTAACTACACAACTTGATATTTTGTAGGCCAAGCAGAAGCAAATGGAGGCAGAACAGAATTTGGCAATATTCTGTCCCAGATGCAGGAAGAAGCATAGCCATAAGGAGTGTCCACTGGATGTAGTCCAAACATGCGCCATCTGTATAAAAGATCACCTTACATAAAGTTGTCCCTCACTTCCTGGACTGAAAGCAGTATATAAGGAAGCAGAAGAAGAGCCTGAATCGGTGTATTTGCTCAACCAGTGCCGTCAGTGGCAGCCGCGACAATCTGGTATGTTTCCAGACCCAACTTCTTCTTTTCAGCCTCCGTAGTATAATGCTCAGTAGTATAACATGTGGCAAAGTCAATTCCAACCCCCATTTCCAAACTGGTCACCACAGTCGTTCCCTTCCTCAAACCTGTGGCTGAATCAGGCAAGCCAATCTGGTTAGCCGAACCTTCCTTATACCCCACCATATTGGCAAAACAACCCATACCCACCACAATGGACTCCCCCTACTTCACAAAGCTCAGCTTGGCAGAGACCAATGCATCAGCCAGTAGGAACCATTCCTCTCCCTCAACCTACACTGCCATCCTTACAACAAAATCCCCAATCTAATTTGAGACTACAACTCCCAGCCCAACCCAACCCCAATCCAAATAACAAATCGGTCCAATCTCTCCAAATCATAGAAACACCAGAAGTAGGAGCCGATCTGAGGGAGTGTAATGATCTTCATTTAAGGTCTGGGCGTATTATTGAAACCAAGGGAGATAAGACAGTTCAGGTTGAAGATCAGTTACCCAGAGAACATCTATCACAAGAAGAGGATGCGAATAAACAAAAAACTCATAATCAAGCAACCACATCCTCTCCCCCATTCCCAGAACGATTAGTCATACCTCAACCTATACAGCATCCTGATTTTGACATTCTAGGAGAATTACAAAACTTGTACATAAAAATTCCATTCCTTCAAGCCATTCAAGACATCCCAATATACGCAAAAACTATCAAAAGAATTGTGCATAAAGAAACCAAGGAGAAATATAACAAATAATCCAAGAGTCCAAGTAGTCGACATTCTATTTGACTTATTATCAGGAAAAGAAACACCCATTAAATACGAAGACCCAGGAAACCCAATAGTAACTTTCCAAATTTATGGTCAGACCCTGTCCAATTCCTTAGTTGATCTTGGAGCTGCAATCAATATCTTAACAACCACTACTTGCCAAAAGCTAGGCATTACATCTGTAGAACCCACTTCTACCTTGTTAGAATTGGCTGACCGATCTGTGGTTAAGCCAGAGGGCATACTACACGATGTCATGGTCTCTGTTGACTCCTGGGAATATCCAACCGATTTTCTGATAATAAATCCCAAAACCTGACTTGATGGACATCCATTGATTTTAGGAAGACCTTGGCTCGCCACTGCCGATGCCTATATTGATTGTCGGCAAGGAAATATGATCATAACTAGAGGAACAGATATCAAGAACTTAGTTCTATATCCCCCAGCGCAGTGAAGTGTCACAATAGTCAAAACTAATAGGCATCCTGTATCATACCTTACTGATAACATTAGATCTCCATTAACTATACAAGAGGCACTTGATTTCAAAGACCAAACAGAAGATGATGCCATTAATAATTTCATTAGTCAAACTGAACTCACATCTTGCACACAATGTCATATGATAAAAGCAGCATTTGATAATGAATTAGAAGAAGATCCTCTAAAAGATACACATGATCATATAATCCCTGTCACCTATGTTGCAAATAGTAAAATTTTGGAAATTGAACTAGGAAAAACCTTAAACATTAATGCCAGCCTCACATCCGAACAAGAAATGAAGCTCATCCATGTGTTAAGGAAATATAAAGAAGCATTTACATGGGAATACCCTGATATGAAAGGAATTGACCCCCAGTTATGTACACACCACATTTACATAGAAAAATATGTGAGACCTGTTCGATAGCCTCAGAGGAGACTAAATCCTCATCTAAAAGATGTGGTAAAAGCTGAACTTCAAAAACTTTTAGATGTCAATTTTATCTACCCTATCTCTAATAGTAAATGGGTCTCCCCACTTGTGGTGGTACAAAAAAAGAATGGGAAATGGAGAATCTGTGTGGACTACAGGGAGCTAAATAAAGCAACACAAAAAGACCACTTCCCTCTCCCATTCATTGACCAAGTATTAGACACTTTGGCAGGAACGAAATTCTTTTCTTTCCTCGATGGCTTCAATGGGTACAATCAAATACAGATTGCCCCTGAAGACCAAGACAAAACTACTTTTACTTGTCCTTGGGGAACATTTGCCTACCAAGTTTTACCTTTCAGCTTATGCAATGCTCCTGCCACATTCCAGAGGGCTATCCTTCGCATTTTTGCAGACTTAATAAATGAAGGACTTAAAGTATATATGGATGACTTTACACCATACAAAGATGATTTCGATCCAGAACTGGATACACTAGAAAAAGTCCTACAACGTTGCATTGCTACCAGGCTTTGTTTAAGCCATGAAAAATGTTATATGATGATGATGGAAGGACTTATCCTAGGACACTATATTTCAGCAGCTGGCATTCAGGTATACCCAGCTAAAATCCAAACACTTTTGCTTATTCCTACTCCCACCACTCAAACAGAGGTACGTAGTTTTCTTGGATTTTCTGGTTATTACAGGAGGTTTATAGAACATTATTCACATATTGCTGTACCTTTGTATGCACTAACTGGTAACATTGATTTTCTTTGGAAAGAAAAATGTGAACATGCTTTCAAGGATCTGAAGAAGCTCATATCCACAGCCCCAGTCCTTCGAGGACCAAATTGGGATTTTCCATTCCAGATATCATCTGATGCCTCAGATACAGCCATTGGAACGGTCATTGGCAGGAAGAGGATAGAAAACCATATGCAATTTATTACATTAGCAAAAATTTATCCCCTGTTGAATTAAACTAAACTGTTATTGAAAAATAATTTCTAGCTGTAATACATGCTGTCAATAAGTTCAGACATTACATTACTAGATATCCTGTTATCTTGTACACAGATCATTCTGCCATAAAATATTTAGCAAACAAGCCTATAACAAATGGCAGAATAACTAGATGGTTGATTTTATTGCAGGAATTTGATATTACAATCAAGGATTGACCTGGAAAAGAAAATCATGTAGCCGATATTCTCTTAATAATGCCAAAGCCAATTGATGCAGCAACAGTTGAAGATCAATTTCCGGACGAGCATCTATTTATTGTGGCTGTTAAAACACCCTGGTATGCTGATGTTGCCAATTACCTAGCAATAGCTATTCAAACACCTTGGTATGATGATGTTGCCAATTACCTAGCAGTAGGTAAGCTACCAAAGCATCTAACCCCTAATGAGCGGAAACAAATTGTTCACCAGAGTACTCGATTTTCCTGGATTGGGGCTATTTGTTTCACACTGGGGCAGACATGCATATCAGGAGATGCGTTCGAGAGGATGAAATCTTTGACATTTTGAAAGCCTGCCATGACAGACCATGTGGTGGACATTTCGCCAATCGCAGAACTGGACATAAAGTACTATAAACAGGGTATTATTGGCCGACGATTTTCAAAGATGCAAAGAAATTTGTCCAAGCCTGTGACAGTTGCCAGAGAGCAGGATGCCCTGGTCAATCTGATGAGATGCCTCTGAAACCACAGCTAGTCATCTAACCATTCGAGCGATGGGCTCTTGATTTCGTTGGACCAATCCACCCATTATCAAACCACAAAACATATATTTTGGTGGCAACAGAATATGTCACCAAGTGGGTTGAAGCAGAGACATTGCCAAGAGCTACAGAGGACTCTGTCATACAGTTCCTGTTCCATCTATTTGTACGTTATGGCCTTCCAAGAGAGATAATTATAGACGGTGGACCATAGTTTGTTGGGAACAAAATAGCTGCAACACTCAACAACTATCATGTCCAGCATAAAGTCACTACTCCATACCACCCACAGGCAAATGGGCAGGTAGAAAGCAGCAATAAAATAATAGAAGCAATCCTAACGAAAACTGTTGCATCACATAGACAAGATTGGGCTGTCAGACTACCTAAAGCACTGTGGGCTTACAGAACAACATGGAGAAGTACCACTGGTTACTCACCTTATCAACTAGTGTTTGGAAAACAACCCATTTTTCCCATAGAATTCGAAAACCAAACATTACGAACAACACAGGAAGTTGGCTTAGATCTAACTGAGACACAAATTAATCAACTACAGTAGATCAATGAGCTGGACAAAATTAGGCTCTCTGCACTTCAAAACACTGCTATGATCCAGCAGTAGAGAGCTAAATGGCATGATGCTCTCATTAAAAATAAAGTCTTCCACGAAGGAGACTGGGCTCTTTTGTACGACTCCAGGTTTCAGGATTTCCCCGGGAAACTCCAGACTTGTTGGTTGGGACCATATGAAATCCAGAAGATACATGACAATGGTACCCTTACTCTAATCATTATTGATGGTTCTGGATATGCCTTCAAGGCAAATGGCCACCGAGTTCGTCTCTATTGCAAACCACTCACTCGGGGGTCCTTCTGCCAGCAACTACGCCAAGATTCAGATATGGAGATTTTGGGGGAGGAAGAGAAGTCTTCCTCACCTATAATTCATTAAGGAATTTACTTCTTTTTACAGTTTGTACATAATTTCTTTTCTTGAATCATTTTTGTACATATTTTTGAATCAACGTTTTGTTGTTACTATTTTTGTTGTTCCTTTTTTTCAAAAGAACAGCATTTTCTTCTGGCTGTTCCTTTTTCAAAAGAACAACCCCTTTTGGATCAATCATCATTTTGTTGTAATTTTGTTCTTTTTCTTTATTTCTGTGTTTTTCTGTTCCTTTTCCAAAGGAACAACATTTTTTATTTCTGTTGTTCCTTTTCCAAAGGAACAACATTTTTTATTTATGTTGTTCCTTTTCCAAAGGAACAACATTTTTTATTCCTGCTCTTCCTTTTCCAAAGGAATGGTGTTTGTGTGTTTTTGTTGTTCCTTCTTCCAAAGGAACAACATTTTTTATTTATGTCATTCCGTTTCTAAAGGAACGACATTTGTGTATTTTCGTTGTTCCTTTTCCAAAGGAGCAACATTTTCGATTTCTGTTGTTCCTTTTCCAAAGCAACGACATTTCTATGTGTTTTGTTGTTCCTTTTCCAAAGGAACAACATTTTCAATTTCTATTGTTCCTTTTCTAAAGGAACGACATTTGTATGTTTTTGTTGTTCCTTTTCCAAAGGAACGGCATTTGTATGTTTTTGTTGTTCCTTTTCCAAAGGAACAACATTTTCGATCTCGGTTGTTCCTTTTCCAAAGGAACGACATTTTCTTGTTTTGTTGTTCGTTTTCCAAAGGAACAATGTTTTTCATTCTGTTGTTCCTTTTCCAAAGGAACGACATTTGCTGGTTTTGCTATTCCTTTTCCAAAGGAACAACGTTTTCAATTTATGTTGTTCATTTTCCAAAGGAACAACATTTTTTGTGTGTTTTTCTATTCCTTTTCCAAAGGAACAACATTTTTGATGTCTATTGTTCCTTTTCCAAAGGAATGGCATTGGTGTGCTTTGCTGTTCCTTTTTCCAAGGAACAACGTTTGTGATTTTTGTCGTTCCTTTTCCAAAGGAACGACACCTATGTGATCTGTTGTTCCTTTTCCAAAGGAACGACACCTGTGTGCTCTGTTGTTCCTTTTCCAAAGGAACAACATTTGTGGACTTTTGTTGTTCCTTTTCTCAAAAGGAACACCACTTGTATGCTTTTTCTCTCCCTATGAAACAACTTGTTCCTTTTGTTGTTCTAAATTGGGGATGCTTATTGTTCTTGTTCTTTCAAGTCTTTTGGAATACAGCTATGCACTTATGCAATGGAAACAAAATCACAACATACTAAAATCAGTCAATCATAAATCGCTATCTTTATAAGAAATTTCTCTGAATTGGTAAAAGGACAAAAGGAAGGACACACTTATTCATTATATTTTGCTGTCATTGTTCTACTAATTCTGCTCTGATTGGTTATCTGTATCATGTTGGTCCCTATTAATCCTCTTTGATTATTATTCAGGAATAAGAGCAAAGGGTTTATATCTTCCTATTGGGATGTTAAGACTTCTTTAACCATTCCTACTCTTAAGGAGTGTTGAACCACCCTTTGTGTATAAATAGGGAAAGTACTTTATGAAAAAGAAAAAAGAGCAAACATGACTTATAAGTTGTCAAATGCAGGATAGGGGTCTCATTAAGAGCCAACCTACTATGATCATGAGGATGAAAGCGAAGTGGCATTCCCACTATGGCCACCACACCAGGGATATGGTCCAAAAGGTATATCAAATAAACAACCCTTGGAACAGGAGGTCTCATCACGAGCCGGCCTGCCCACTCTTCGCTCATTCCTCGTGAATGGCATTATGGCTAACTAGTCACCAAGCCAGCATAATGGCCTACATTTTGACATTACACAATGTTCCCTAAGCATACACAAAGGATCATGAATCCATGGGTGAAATAAACAACTCTGCCAAGGTTATGGACACCTGTCGGCAGCAGATTACTGTTAATGGTATTGAAGTCACATTATTTACACTAATAGGTAAGGTATTAGCACCCTTCTTCTTCTTATGCTGTGGTAATCAATTATTTGTTATTTCCCCAACCATATAACGCATGAATATATATTATCACCAATCATGACAGAACAATTGACAATGATCGCACGAGACTCTCTATTTA
This sequence comes from Pinus taeda, assembly GCA_000404065.3. Taxonomy (NCBI): domain Eukaryota; kingdom Viridiplantae; phylum Streptophyta; class Pinopsida; order Pinales; family Pinaceae; genus Pinus; species Pinus taeda. Next base: position 56,675 of record APFE031296476.1, on the reverse strand, counting down.
CGGCAAATGTCTTATCCCCAACCTTGCATCATATTACTGCACTCTCTTACGTATTAAGCGACGCAACTCTACACCTCGATTTCAGTAATATGCTTCTTTTGTAAACATGGCATATTTCCATACACTGTTCCTTAAAGACTTTGTTGCAGAGCGGGCACTGCTCCTTTATTTGACGGCTGGGATAGCCTATCACATTGCGGGGGGGAGGTTAACCTCATCATTCCCTAGATTACATGTCATCTCACTATTCGGGAAGTTGTGTACTGGGGTACAACACGGCTCAACAGTATACTATTTCTTTTTATTTTGTTTTTTCTGCATGACTTGCTATTCAAAGCCATTTCCATTGTATACTCTGTAGCATTAGAGTTTGAATGAGTCTTGCGTCCATCAGCCTCTCTGTGTTTCAATAGCGCGAACAGCTACCATTCCTTTGAGATTTTTTAGTGAAACCATGGCAAGAAGATCGATTCAGAGAGAACCGCAAGTGTTAACAGTCTTCGCTGCTGCCCAGGAAATCCTGGCAAGAGCAGGGTGGCTGACTTATCTTAACCACTTGCAAGAGTCTAACGAGACTGTGGCAATTGAATTCTTACAGAACTTGCAAGAGGACCACTCCACAGTAAGGGGGAGACGCATAGTGGTCACTGACGACATAATCACAGAAGTCTCGGGACTACCAGCCACTGGACTAGTATGGACGTTAAAGAATGAGAGATTGCAGAAGATTATAGAAATCTTCCAGGACGAAGGCCAGAGCCTGACAATTCAAGGAAAGGGGGTTCTTCCAGCAGCACTAGGAGCGTCGTGGGTAGAATTGGCGAAGACCATTCAAAGCTACATCACCTGTGAGGGCAGAAAAGATGTGGTAATACCATGACATCTTAAACTCTTAGCTGTACTAAAACAAAAATGCTCTGTAAATTTACTTGCATTGTTGAATTCATTACTTCATGACATTGCACAGAGCATAAAAAAGGCACAGCATGTAGAGTCAGTTGTTAGTCATCATGGGTTGATTCGGTTGATAGTCAACCATAGCCTCACCCAGTAGCAGAGCAGCTGGGAAGAGCTAATTGCCATGATAAATGGGGGATTGGCCACACCATCCCCAAAACGAAAACATGTCACCAGCACACCCGAGCATCCAGAAAAACGGAAACATGTCACCAGCACACCCGAGTGTCCAGAAAAACATAAACATGTCACCAGCACACCCAAGCGTCTAGAAAAATGCAAGAAATCAGCAAAGCATAAACAGGCCACCAGCACACCCGAGCAACCCAAAAAGCGCAGGAAATCGGTCCGACTAGCATAGCTACGACGGGGGTTGGAGAAGCCCCAAGAAAGCACCAGCCAGCCGGTAGAAATAAAAGATGAGAAACCCCCACGGCCAGAAAAGGAAGACAATGAGAAATAAATGCAGGAAGAGGAGGCAGAGCAATTTGCAGAAGAAAAAGAAGAGGAGGCAGAGCAATCTGCAGAAGAAGAAAAATAAGAAGAGGTAGAGAAAGAAGAAGAAGAAAAAGAGCAAGAAGACGAGCAATCTGAGGAAGAAGGAGACAAAGAAGAAGAAGCCAAGAAATCTGAGTAGGAGGAGGAAATGGAACAGCAGGAAGGCAGCCCATTGTAGGACCCATTGGGAGAAGATGAATTGGTCAAATTTTTGGCAAATATGGGTGAATATGGCCAACCTTTCAGTCCATCAGACCTCCATGCCGAAGACAAATCCCAGGAGAAAAATGCACCCGAAGAATCACATGCAAAGGAGGCAAAAGAAGAAAATTTGTCTGTTCATGATGAAAAGATGACAGGAGATGCTGAATAGGAACAATCCGTTCCTAACCAGAAGACGCCAGAAGAAAGTTCGGAGGAAATAAGGGCAGAAAAATAAGTCACCCAAGAAATAACAGAACCAATTAGGGTTCTTGCCCCGAAACAGCCAGAGTAGAACAGTGAAAAAACACCCCAGGAAGAAAATCAGGAAACAAGTCATAGTGCAGGCCGCAATGAACAGCCTGTTGTTCCTTCTAAGGAAATGGCAGAAATAAGGGAATTGCGAAAGGAACAGCAGAGATTATTGAACATAATAGTCTAGCTCCACCAGCAGATTAGGATTATAAAGGCAAGGCAAAGGGCAAAAAGGACTTCAAGAAGGAAAAATGTGGCCACCCCAGCAAAACCCCTTAAGGCAAAGGGGTGGAGGACCAGAATCCATCCTGCTGTTCAAAACCCCATCAAAAGCCAAGCTGCTGTTCCAAATGATGCTAAGAAACAGACTGTTGTTCCAATTGAAAAGGAACAACAATGGATTGATGTTCGTGTTAAAATAGAAATGGATGAAATGTTGACCCGTGATAAGGAAATTCAGATGGAGGCACCACTTTCGGGAGTAATAAGGGTTATGAACTCAAAGAAGCGCAATAGGAAAGTTCAGGTAAAACTCCCGGCCTCCATTGCTACATGGACAAGGGATCCAAAAACAATAACCCTACAAAAGGGTTTGAAGCAAGCTCAGCAAGAAGTAGAAAAGCTTAGAGAGCAAACGGTCCCCCGAGAAAAGTATGAAGAGCTATAGCAGCAGCTAAGGAACGTCAATCTATCTGAAAGCCAGGCCTTTGAAGGGTGGCGAAGGGAACAAGAGAAAGTCGCAAAGGTAACACGTAGGTTAGATGTAGTTATCAAGCAGATAGACACCTTATGTTCTTTATACAATGATGTCCTAGCATGTAGAGCCCCTGCTAAGAACTATGCTTTGTTTTTAATGGAAAGATGTTTGCAATTGAAAATAAACTCTATTAAAGCAGGTGCTCCCATACAAATTAACACCATCAATGATTTTATAAACTGCTGTAAGCATTACGGGGTAAAAGTTCAGAGACTACTGTGTGAATTTTATTTACATAACCTTGTACTAGAACAGGAGACCGAGTTGAACCTTGGCCCTTTTTTTGGGGACATTCAATTATAGGCATTTATTTCATTTGCAGTTAATCAAATTAAATGGCTCAAAGCCTATAATGCTTTCCAAAGACAAGAAAAAGGATTAGATTTATGGATAAGAGCTGAGCCTAGGGATCCAATACAGTTATGGAGAAAACATAGAAACCTCATGAAGACTCCAGGAGTGATTGAAGCATTAGGACCCATGCATGAGGCAATCATTCGGCAGGGATTAGAATACTTTTCCTCTATCAAAGACCCTACCATTGATGCAGCTAAATTCCGATATCAAATATCTAATCCGAATATCTAGCTTAGAGAACCATTTAAGTATGAGAATTTTAAATTAGCTGCCAACTGCTTGCCCCTCTATGGCAAAATGTTTTTGAGGGAAGGGCCGTCCTGGTTAGGATATAGGTTCCGGAGTCCAATTATTTGGCACCCTGCACCTAGATACCAAGCCCTGTATGAGATGCTTGAGGGTAAGACAGGCCATTTCTTTGACTACCTAGTTATGCATCATGGTTGTAGGCCTTCACATGAGATTCCATCTCCAGCCTACTCACTCACTGCCTTACACGTCAACTACAATGTTTTCATAAGGGCATGAAAAAGGGTAAGTAGGGGGGTGTGTGGAGTACTAAAGAAGGTATATTTTGATGATTATTTCGGTGTCTTTTCATTAGAACTTACAAGCCTTTTTGCATCATGAACATAGAAAACGATAAAGAATTGTAATAAAACATGTGAAATTAATATGCAAGACGAGAACGCTAACAATTGTCATTTCCTTATGCAGGAAGGAGAAAAAACGAGAAGTTGTCATTCTAAAGGAAAAGACAAAGACAGGTTAATTGTTGTCCCTTCAATGGGAGACCACATGCAAACAAGATCAAAGCGGATCAGCGCGAGAAAGGAAGCAGAGATATCAGCTCGTCGTAGAAAAGAGAAGAAATGACTGAGGGCTAATGGTTCGGAAAATCCCTCAGGATCCTTGATCCTGAGGGATCGTTGTTTTATCTATTTCTACACTTAGATATCTCCATCGTCATCCTTATATAAGGGGCAGCACTGTTAGCTAAGAGGGGGGTTAGATGTTATTATGCCTTTATGTAATTTCTTTTAAAGATCAAAACTTTGATCATTGTGTCTTGTTAAGAACTGCACTACTATAATTTTACTTGATGCATTAATATAAACTTGGTTACTATTTCATCTTTGAGTCTGGAATAACTTCAAGCGGTGTACCCCTGGAGGCTAAGGGCCCGGCCCTGGAGGACACTTGCTCTTGTACCATTACGCTTGGTTTTTGCGTGGTTTGCTTATCGACTTGATTTTGGTAATTTGATGTGTTTATAAGTTTATATCACATGCTCTGTTTAATTTATTAAGGTTTCTAAAGGCAAAACTATTGTATTGATGCTGCATCATATTACTATTCTTTTAGGTGTTGATATAATACTGTTAGTTTTTACAGGATACTTTTGTTGTTCCATTACAGAGCTTCTGTGCTATGCACTTGTTCCTTAACATTACAGAATTCATCTCGGAAGTTCTGTTCTTTGTGATTGTTGGATTCCTGAATACTGTTTTTCTATCTTGAAATGCAATCGTATTCTTTCTAACTAAGGTGATAACTGGATCAAATTACTATTTGAGTATGTTGTGTGTATATATGGTTTTCAAGAATGTCCCATAATGTATCAGTAATCAGTGTTGCTCCATTTGTGTGAGTTATTCAATATGTCCTTAAGAGTGAAGGGTTGCCATTTGATTCCTATAGATTATGATTAATGCATTTGATTTGATAGACTAAGATGTTACGACTTAGTTGTTGTTCTATTTCTTAACTGTTGTTCTATTTATTAACTATTGTTCTATTTCCGAATTGCTATTCCATTTCAGACTTGTTGTTCCATTTTAGGTTTGTCGTTCCATTTCAGGTTTGTTGTTCCATTTCATTACTGTTTGATTTCTTTGTCGTTCCATTCTTATCTGCCATTCCATTTCTTGTTATTGGTGTGAAGAACGATCACAGGCTGTAGTGAGCGTTGGCATTTACTGTCCAACTTCCAGACCCCTGATCTGTCCTCTGATTTCCTTTTCCATCAGTTTCCAAAGGGATGGGTTATTGCTACCGAACCCTTGACTGATAAATTGCTTAGTGTTTTGAACGTCTGATTTAAATCTTTTGAAGTAGTTAAGCTGTAAACAAGCATCCATTTACTCTTGTATTTTCAAACAGTGTGCTACTAGCATTACTCTGGCAAATGATAGCCTCAAACTAAGACACTCTTTGAAATAGCAAAACGTTCCCGGATTGACATATTAATGTGAGGTAACTAGAGGTGAAAGAGACCCTTTTTATAGCTCAACACCTATAATCCGAACACATGCGCCATGATCCATCCTTCTTGCACACCAATACTACTGGAGCAGAGAAAGAACTTTGACTCAGTTGAATTATACCAGTCTCTAGCATTTCTGCAACCATACGTTCAATTTCACTCTTTTGGGCATAGGGATATCTGTAAGGCCTGATGTTTGGAGAAACACTTCCTGGAATCAGAAGAATAATATGATCATGATCACGCATAGGTGGGAGACCTTTGGGAGTCTCAAATACCTTGGAATGATTGTCAAAGACTTTTTGGAGACTTGGAGAAATAGATGATTCCAATGTGGAAACATCTAGTGAACATAATTGTGCAATTACACCTCTTTGTTCCTTTTTTAGAAGCTTTTTCATACCGTTAGAGCTTATTATCTTTCCCAGTTTCCGTACAATACCCCTTAATTCAACTTCCTTTCCTTCCACAGAAAATTTCATGAAAAGTTCTTGAAAATTAAAAGCTATTGTACCTAAGGGTTGTAGCCATTGGACTCTTAGTACAACATTGACACCTCCCATTGGAATGGAAAGCATTGGGCTAGTCAATACATATTCCACCATGGATAGCTTGATATTATGGCACTTTCCAGAGCAATTTATTGTTCCTCCATTTGCAACCATCACTTGACACTCTGGTGCTGGATATAAGAAGAAATTCAATTCTTTTGCTACCTTACAA
>APFE031296476.1:15026-50641 GCA_000404065.3 Pinus taeda | reverse complement strand
GTATATCATCAAAAAATACTAACACAAATTTTCTAAGGAAGGGTTTGAAAATGGAATTCATCAAACCTTGAAATGTAGAAGGTGCAATTGTAAGACCAAAAAGCATGACTAAAAATTCATAATGACCCTCACAAGTTCTAAATTTTGTTTACAGAATGTCTTCAGTATTCATTCTGATTTGATGATATCCTGAATGAAGATCCAACATGGTGAGGTAAATTGATCCATGCAACTCATCCAGTAATTCATCAATGGAAGGAATGGGAAACTTATCTTTAATAGTGAGCTTGTTTACCTCCCTATAATCCAGACACATGCACCATGATCATTCCTTCTTGTGCACCAATGCTACTGGAGCAGAGAAAGAACTTTGACTAGGTTGAATTATACCAGCCTCTAGCATTTCTGCAACCATACATTCAATTTCACTCTTTTGCGCATAGGGATATTTGTATGGCCTGATGTTTGGAGGAACACTTCTTGGAATCAGATGAATAGCATGATCATGATCACGAAGAGGTGGGAGACCTTTGGGAGTCTCAAATACCTTGGAATGATTGTCCAATACTTTTTGGAGATCTAGAGAAATAGATTATTTCAATGTGGAAACATCTAGCGAACATAATTGTGCAATTACACCTCTTTGTTCCTTTTTTAGAAGCTTTGTCATACCATTAGAGCTGATTATCTTTCTCGGTTTCCCTGTAATACCCCTTAATTCAACTTCCTTTCCTTCCACAGAAAATTTCATGAAAAGTTCTTGAAAATTAAAAGCTATTGTACCCAAGGGTTGTAGCCATTGAACTCCTAGTACAACATCAACACCTCCCAAATGGAAAGCATTGGGCTAGTCAATACATATTCTCCCATGGATAGCTTGATATTATGGTACTTTCCAAAGCAAGTTATTGTTTCTCCATTTGCAACCATCACTTGACACTCTGGTGCTAGAAATAGGAAGCAATTCAATTCTTTTGCTACCTTACAATGAATAAAATTGTGGGTACTTCCTGAATCAATCAACACTATTACCTTTTTCTTCTTGATTTGTCCTTATATCTTGATTGTTTGAGGAGTGGTAATTCCCGCCAATGAATTACAAGATATGGTTGGATTCATTTCTTCATTATCTAGGCTTTGCTCCTGGAGTATATCCTCTTCTTTTAACCTTTCTTCTTCCTCTTCACAATCTATGTAGAATAATTTCTTCTCAGCACACTTATGACCTTTAGTGTATTTGCTATCACAACTGTAACAAAGCCCTTTCGCTCTTTTTTCTTCCAATTGTTGTGGTGTCAACCTTGTAGGTTGTGGAAGACTAGGGGAAACAACACTTCCGCCTTTACAGTTGTGAGTGGTATGCTTCCTGGTTGCCATAATTTTGCTTTCCATTTTTCTTGATAACCTGAATGCCTTCTCTAATGAATCAGGTTCCCAAAGGCGAACATCATGTTGGATATTATCCTTTAAAGACCCTATGAAAACATCAATCCTATGCTCGTCTGTAATATCTTTTACCCTTATGTTCAATTTTTGTAACTCCCCAATGTGCTCCATTATTGAACCCTTTTGTTTAAGACTTATCAATTGGCTAAAAAAAGTGTTGCTTTTTGTATCCTCATAATATGCTACCAATTCTTCCATAAAAATTGACCAAGTGATAAATTGTTTACAAGAGAAAAGCCATTGATACCATACAAAACTAATTTGGTTCCAAATATAAAGTTGCCATACGTACCTTTTGTGTGTTTTGCACATTATTGAGATCGAAAAATTGCTCCATCTGTAATATCCATGTTTCGGGATCCTTGCGATCAAACTTCCTCATATCGATTTTTGGAATATGGTGGGTCTTCAATCCCACATTAGATTCTATGATATCATGATTAACATTTCTTTTGTTCGCATCATGAGTGTCGTTTACTACCTTTTCACCATTAGTAAGTATTTCTTGTAGAAAATTTGTCAAATTTGTCTTCAAATCTGCTATGTCTCTCTTCAAATCTGTCTTCAAATCTATTTTCAAATCATCCATCTTAGTTTCCACGCCCTTTATCTTAGCTTCTATTAGCTTTTGTGAGAGTGACATTCATTGCACTTGGTCTTGTAATTTTTATATATCATGTAGCATTTCTTCCTCTTCTTCATGAGTCATGCTAGATATTTCAGGTTGCTTACTAGGTGTTCACATTTTCTTTCCTCGGGGCATCAATTACCGATAATAATTCTCTATTATTCCCTTTGAATTCCTTCAAAATAAATTTTCAAACCAAGCTTAAGCAAAAATTTAAAAAAATCTACACACTTTTTTTCACTTTGTAGGAGCTTGATATTGTCGTTGATGTATCTCTGTACTTTTGGATCATCCAATTCTAAAATTATGAACTGCAGTAGCGCTCTGTGTCCTCTTTCCAATGCCACTATTGTGATCCAAATTGGATTCTCCAATGAGGAGTTATGCGAAATCTCCCACAGTGACCTGATTATAGACTAGTTCAGTAGACGGACTTGTACGACGTGCCACGAGTCACTGTTTTGACCTTTGGCTCAACAAAATATATAGAAGAAACTACAGTCTGTCCTACTTTTGTACCTTCTTATGAAATTTCAATCTGATGCTCAGAGAGAAAGTTATGATGATTTTCGCCAGGTCACCTATTTGGAATGTAATTCAGGAGTCTTCAAAAATACCAACTTCCTCAGATCATATCTCCGCAAATATAACACGAAACGCTCTGAAATCTGGATCCAAGATTTAGCACAATTTATTCTCAAATGGGTTTTGTTTTTAGCTTCTGAAACATCGCAGAAAAAAAATTTATAGCGAAAATGCCACGATGACCTATTTCGAGCAGCGAAACCCTAGAATCCAAAGGCTCTGATACCAAATGTTATGAACCAGCTCACAAAAAAACAGAAAAGATAGATCAACGCCTTAAAATTCAGCCCCTTCGAGGGGGTAACCTCCTTTACATTACATAAATGAACAATTATTCGATGATTCAAATGAAAAAACCTCCTTTCTATATATAGGAGTCTAAGGAGTCACCATATAACCTAGCCGACCTAACAATAATAATATAAAGCCACAAAAATAACAATAGAGGGATTCTATAGGGCATAGTAATAACAATATCGGGACAATAGGGGCACAACAATATTAATAAGGGGTACAACTATAATAGTAATGGGCTAATCACTAGTATTATAGGGACCCAACAACATGACTCACAACTAGTCGCTTCCCAGAAAAGGCCTCCATAGGTGTCTTCATCCCCAGTATACGATGCGGGCTTCTGTTCTGCAAGTATACTATTGTATTGCATGCCTCAACCCACAAATGAAGTGTTAGGCTTTGTTCATGCAACATCGCTCAAGTTGCTCCCACAATCGATCTTTTCTTCCTTTTGGCCACCCCATTTTGCTGTGGGTTATGGGGTGTCGTCAACAACTGTTTAATTCCTTCTGCTGTGTAGAAGTCCTTAAACTGTTGGGAGACATACTTTCAACCATTGTCACTATGCAAGGCTTTTATTTTATTTCTAGATTCTTTCTCTGTCAAGAATTTAAACACATAAAACCTTAAGAAGGTCTGATCCTTCTTTTTCATAAACTAGATCCAGCATCTACAAGAAAAATCATCAATAAAAATAACATAGTACCTTTGTTTAGCGGTGGAGACTGTAGAGAATGGTCCACACACATCTGTGTGAACTCACTCCAGGATTGCTCCAACTCTACTATCTCGATCCTGAAAGGAATATTTCACATACTTACCCAAGGTACAACCTTTGCATGTATTCGTCTGCTCCGGTTTTCCCTTGGAAAGTACAGTAGAAATCTGTTGCATGATCTTCAAGGCCCCATGGTGCAAGTGGCCCAATCTTCTATGCCATAGCTCGCCAACATCTTGGCTCTATACCATCTCTGCTTTGGAACTCAATGCACACAGTCGTCTACCTCTAGCTTGTATAGATTCTTAACTCGAATCCTAATCTGCTTGGTCTGTCCAATACCAATATGCCTCAGGAATACCTTTCCTTTGCTAAAGACTACAGCATAGCCTTTTTCTTCTATCATAGCGATAGACACAAGATTCTTCTTTAGACCCAATACATTCTTTACATTAGTTAGGGTGAGAGGAGCTCCATGCTCCCTTTGAAACACAACTGTACCTTCACCTAAAACATGGTACTTTCCATCATCGCCCATCTCGATCCACATTTGGAGATCCTTCTCCTCTAATGTACTGAAAATATTCTTGTCACCAGACATGTGGAAAGATGCTCCACTATCCAGGTATCAAACACATCCCACCATGGATTAAACCATGCATGCGATGAGAGAGAAATCTAATTTGAATTGTGAGGCCAATGCCTCACCATCTGATCCCTTCGAGGATCCCTTCTTAGATTTCTTCTGTGGACAATTTGTAGCATAATGGCCCACCTCAAGACAATGAAAGCATCGTACTTTCGATTTGTCAAGCTTCTTCCCACCATGGGAAGAACTGGATTTTGGATGGTACGCCTTCTTTTTCCATTTCCTCGCCTTACTTGCTAATGCTAGATTTTCTTTGTCATCTTGCTTTGATGAAGATCCATCTCTAGTGCTTCTTCTTATCTCCTCTTGCATCAGATCCGGCCAAACTCGTTCCCAATCTAGTAGTTTCTCTCTTCCATTTACCGAGTCTTGGTAGCTATTCCAGCTCTTAGAAAAACCGAGGAGAGCAAGAATAACCATGTCATCATCGGTTTTTGTGATCCCTACACTTCCAAGCTCATCCTTGCAGGTGGTGAGCTTGTTAATATATGTAGAGATCGTGTCGCCCTTTTCATGCTTGATTTTCCAAATCTTGTCTTTCAATGCCAGCTTCCTCCGATCGCTGTTGTTTTGATATAGATCTTTCAATGTTTTCCACATTGAAAATGATGTTTGCTTCCCATGGAGACTCGAGACTATGTGGTCTCGAAATCCCTCCAGAAGGATTCTCCTTGCTCTAGCCACCCATTTCTTCGATTCTGCCAGTTTTATAGCATTAGCTGCTGCCAGGTTAGGGAGTTCTTGATCAATGAAGTCCTTTAGACCGTTGTCCTCTAATATTGCTTCCATGCGATCCTTCCAGGCTATATAATTCGAGCTGCCATCCAGGGCATACTCGAGTCTTAAAATGTTGAATGCCATTGGGGGAAATTTGAGATGTGATAAGAATTCAAATTCTATAATCAGGAACTTCAAACTTCAAACTTCTCCCTTCTTTGTATATTTTTCTCTGCTTTAATCACCTTTGCTCTGATACCATGTAGAATTTCCCACTGTATATCAACATATTATGTAATATACTAAAGCAAAATATCATATCTACTTCTACAACAAACTTGTGGAAGCTTAATCGATTTTGAGCAAGAACAAATAGAATACATATAACAAAGAATGAGAAATCAATCATACATGAACACAGAAGAATACTCCGAGGAAAGCCTCAGCTCGAAACCTCGATCTTTGTATTATCATACAAGTGGAAATATGTCTGGATTGCACAAAGCATTAGCTCACAAGCTATCCTACTCTCAGTACAATCCCTCAATATAACTCACAGACTGAATAGACACAACATATGCCTTCCCTCAACCATCCAAGCCTCCTATTTCCTTGTGCAGTTTATCTTGGGGTCTAATGCTGCCACCTGTGTGAATTGGCCTTATCACACACTCACCAAACTCAAAATTAATTGCGCAATCTCCAAGGAATGAATTCCTTCTGCATGCAAGAGATATCCTCAATGGAATATTCCTACAACTGATAGTACAATGTCTCATCATCTGATCTCAACTGGGTCTCTAATTGAACTGGAATGAATGAGTTATTTATGAGAGAATTTTCAGTTACCTGAAGTGCAGCAGTTACATGCATGTATGCATTAACTAACTGAACTCACAATCAGTTCAACAAACTGTTGGAACTACTCTAACTGGACTTAACTCATATAACTGAGCTAACTAATTACAAATCAAAGTACAACTCATCCTGATCTCCTCTAATCAAGGGATAACTTCGTCCATCAATGGAGAAATTGTTGCATGTCTTCGCATAGACTTCATGTTTGATTTTCTACAACTAATTAAGTCAAGATGAATTAATTAATTATTTTACAAACAGCTACTAATATTAAATTCGAATTTTAATTCTCAATTTTAGTTTAGGGACTAACTAAAATTGGAATGTATCCCAAAATGCTATTTATAGCAGTGCTCTTTTTAGCACATCTATTTTTATCATTTCTTGTTGTTATTTTCAACAGAGGGATGGGTGATTATTCAAGACAGACACTACATTCATGCATAGGGTGGGAAAACATAGGGTGGCAGGATTGATCAAGGGAAACAAAAGGGACCGATGGTTACAAAGATAATACATCCTTCTATTATTGAGTGGGGGATAGCAGAGTTGATTAATCTAACCCAATATGATGGAGATGGCCAGAGAAGGTTCTTAAGTGGTTAGATTTGATTGAGGGAAAAAGAGTAGAGTAATTCACTTCTATAGGGCGAAGTAACTTGAGGAAAACCTAAAGAAGACACCCAATGCAGTCGAATTGCAAGGTGTGAAGGTTGCCTCAAGATTTGTCACTACCTACTTTATGCATAGGTTAGGTTCCTGAAAATAAATTTCTCCATTTAACCATATTGCAGTGATGGGGAAGCCAATTATTCCAACCACTGATAATAAAAGAGATTAAATACACAAGGGGGCTCATTACAGAGCCTCTCAATGCCCAAACTTACAAATGCCACAATGAATTCCAAAGGGATGAGCACATAATTCGAATAGAAACGAGTGGGAGAGAACCCCCATGAAGAATTTCCCTAAATGAATTTTTTGAAGGGCCCGAACAAGACCTAGGATTCAACCTCAGAATGGAGGCCCTTGCATGCAATGCTAGTTGAATAGTCATTAAAATAAATCCTGCGTAATTTGTCCATATTCATCACTCTGCAAGGAGGTGGAGTTGTAAAAGGTAGGTGTTTTTGTACAAGGCAAGGAGAAGCATGTGAAATTAATAGAGTTTCCCATGCATGGCTTAAGTGCTTGGCTACAACCACGATATTGACCAACTTGCCCCAAAATAACTTAATACCAAAGTTTAAATTTCCCCTTAATGTGAATCCAAGGGGGTGACACGACGATGATTGCTTGGGGTGGAGAGAGCACATTGAGGAAATTATGGTATAGTATGCCAACCTTTGATTCCATTAACTTACCTTTGACCCACTTCTAAGAGGCATACTAGATTTGCTTAGCAATTTGCCTCTGAGTTTTTGATTTTGAGGATATCGAAGAGAGACTTTGAGAGTAGGAGATTCGAAGAACGATTTATTATTTTGAGGAGTAGAATCTCCTTTGGATAGGAGCCATTGTTTAGATGTTGTATTGTAATCATAGAATCTCCCTGGATTATTGGTTTAGAAATTCCCATGTCATGAGCCAAAGTTAAACCCCATAAAAGACCATATATTTATGCTTCATTTTTAGTTTTATTTCCCATCCCCCAAGAGATTGGCAATAATTTTTCCTTTTGGATTAGATATAATCCCTCACCCTCCACTCGACCCTCGTAATAATGCTTTTAATTAAAACAAACCAATATGTGTATTTATTTTTGTTTTTTACTATAATTGACATTGGATTTTTATTTAGCAAATATTTAATTTTAATTTTAAAAGGGACACTTGTCAACTTTAGGTTGAGCACATAAGGAATCACACATATCCCTCATACTAGGTTGTATAATGCACCTCTAGGTGCAACTAGTTCAAAAACCTGCAATATCTCTAGGTTTCTGATCCTCTAACTTCCTCTATTACAAGGTTACTAGAATGTGCACATTTGAAGCGAAAGGTTGAGGCTTATAATTGAGCATGTCAATGTCCACTTATAAAGATATTACTTTTTAGATATTTCATTATGGAATTGTTGATTGTTTGACAAACATTTTTTCAAATACCACTAAACTTCGAGGTAGATATGTATATAATGTGTTTAGAAGATTATTTACAATTTCATTACTGCATACAGGTATTTAATAAGGAACTAGAAGTCCTGCTCTTCAAAGGCTTAAATAATGATCCTATTCTTTAAATATTGCCCCTATTTAGTTAAATAGTTAAGGTTTTAACAAATTTTAATAACCCAAACATCAATAATGTTTTTTTTTTTCTAAATAAGACTATTCTATTATTCACATTAAAGGTATATAGTTACAGCATGACTAGCATAAGAAACAGCGGCCCAGAAGGAAAGGTGGCTTGAAACAAAAAATTGTCCAGAACAGAGAGTTTGGACTAGGCCATGTTATGCAGTCCCACACAGGGGATCCAGAGTTAACCTTCTTAGCCTTGCTAAGCTTACAGGAATTACAAAAACATGCATATTAACCCTCGACGTAATAGCAGTTACAAAAATTGTCAACATTGGCAAGAAGTCCTCAATATTGGGTCGCATAACCTGAGATGGAGTTGCTAAGCATGAATTAGGTGCCTGGAGGCTCCTCCACGGTCCTGCACTAGCCACCATCAGCCAGACCCTGTGCTTGGGCATTCTCGTTCACTGACAAACCTAGGGCCGTTGGCTCCATCACTGTTTCATTAACATTGCTTGTTAGAGTCTCCATAGCTCGCGGGGAGCCAGAATTCGACACAAGAACTAAGCTCAGGTCCTCCTGAGGAACACTGGACTCGCCCTCTTCCTGGGCTTCCTCGAAAAAGAGCACCGGGACATGGGCTGTAATTCGAGGACGATTCAGGGTGCAATTAAAAGCGAATATTGCAGAACCAAAGGAGGGCGAGGACGAGGAACCTGGAGAGCTGGGCTCAAGGAATTGACTGGGCCACAGAAAGCGCCCTCTCCCACTGCAAGTGCGAGGGTACTGGCCAGAAGTGAATTCGCTGGGGGGAGAGAGGGAAGGAGGGCGAGAAGGCACCCCCCGAGAGGTGCCTCTGCGACTTAACATCCTTTGGCGGGGGTGAGGCATGTCTATAGCGTCAGCGCCCTTGTAGGTAGCTAAATGAACCACCAGAGAGGTAGGACTTAGGCCAGACAAACAAACAATCGGACAGGAGCCCAAAGCTTCAAAGAGTGTCAAAGAAATTGATAGAGGTAGCTGCTTCGAGCTAACAGAGAAAGAGCCCAACCAACATAACATAAGAGACACCTGAAGAAACCCATGGCGGAGGCTAGTTTTAATGTCCATTCCCCTGCCTCGAGACGCTCCCACCATTATTGTGGCATTCATGGGGGGCGAGAGCCAGGACATAACAGAGTGTACGGAGGTGAAAGGTAAATCAGAGTCACCTGCACAAATTCCTTTAAACAGAACGAAGCCCACCTGCTTATGATCATCCGGCCACATGTAAATGGCATCTCTGTACAAGGCTGGCAGGTGGCAGATTTTCTCAGCCCACTCTAGTCCCATCGAATTTAAGGTAGATTTAAACACCCGCATTTGGGGAAAACATTAATAATGTTAATCACTAATGGTTAATACATTCATTTTAAAATTGATTCAAGTATTTTTTTGTTTACATTGTAACTATGTTAACCCAAAGTTATTGTAGATAATTTATCATTCAACAAATAAACTTATCGATCATGGATTTAGAGTATGCCAAAATATTCATAAATGTTTCCTTTTAACCCTTAATAAAAACCTTAAACAATCAATACTTCAGCATAGGGTATTTAATTTCAATGCTTCAAGAAGAGCTACAGTGCCACACATAGTATACAAGCATAATTAATCCCTACCTTGAATCAAATTGTAGTTGTTTCAAACCAATTTTTTTAAGTTTCCATTCATAACCTTATATCCATAAATATTTACCAATCGAAACTCAATTTTCTTTGTACAACACTTAGAAGCAGGGTTTCTAAGCCTTTTTACTAATATTTACACAATAAAGAAACTCCAAGCCTCTTTACATACAAGTAATGGAAATATTTTTTTTCATGCAATGAAGGTTAACTTTTGAAATTAGAGTATGCATGTAGGAAATGAATTTTTTCATGGAAATTTTGAGTAGGAGGGATGAAAACAATGTGGAAACTCTTACAATAGCGTCTTTCTACACACAGCAATGATAAACTCATTCTTCACCAAATTCTCTTTTTGAAAGAAAATACCAAAGAGAGGGAGAGAAAGAAATTGAAAACATACATTGTTTGAGGACATCTTTAACATTTGAAAATAAAATAAGCAACTACAATCAACTATGTTTAACACTAACCACTTGAAACTATGTGCACAAATATTTACACTTCCTCGAAGCAAATAAGCAAGTAACACAAAGAGTAATTCAAAAATCAACTAGGGAATAACATAAACACTAGCCAAGAATGAAAAAGTGAGCTACGAATTCAAGCTAACCACTTTCCAACTCTAGACAAATGCAAACCTAATGTAATAAGGAAACCTTCATATCAAAGTTGATGCATGGGAGAGGTAGTTTCCACATTAGACTAGCACCATATATCTAAATCATTAATCCATAAACCATATCAAGTTTAACCCTCATCCAAATTAAAACAAACCATTTCCATATTACATGCAATGAATGCACACAATGTGGCAAGAAATACATAATCCCATAGGTTTTCCAAGTTCAAACAATATTTCCATATCAATGTTTGTAATATGAAGCATTAACATATATCCACTCTAATGTGTGTAGTCAAAACGTTAACCCACAATTGCATGCCCTGAACTTCATAACTAACTTTTGCATGATTTCTACCATAAGCTTTGAGTCATAAACCTTTGTACTGTGCTTACAACCCTTCCTCATGTATACACTTGTTTCAAGTGACAAACATAAACTCTTTTTCATTCCAAATCATAATCAAACATGTGACAAACATAAATAGCATGTATATGAACTATAGAAGAAGGTATAATGGAAACATATTTATCATGTAAAAAAGTACTCATATCATCACACAACATGACACAATAATTGAACATTAGTTGGATTTCTTTCTAGGGAACCCCACCTACTTATGTTATTTATTACTTTTTCACATCAATGAGAACATACAATACTATGCAACTCTGCAAACATCACATGAATAAATGTGTCAACACATAGTGACTCCACAAGGTAGTCTATCTATTGTACACTAGAATTTAGAATCATTTGATTCACATAGAATGCATATTTTGGGACTTTTCTTTTCAAACATTGTTGATTTTTAATTTTTCAAAAAATCCCAATTTGAAAAATATTTAGAGGGTATACTAATATAAAAAGAAACTTGGGAAGCAAGGGAAAGGAAAAAGACAATGAATAAAGTAGTATAGTCAAGTCGTAAATAGGAGAGTCTCTTATTGGACAAAAATTACCAAATAGAGTAGCATGGAGAACATATATGAGATCATTTGATAATCTATTGTTCAAAATTCATTGTCAATCAAACATATAGTATAGTAACCGTTACAAAATACATGTAAACTAGCAATATTTAACTAATCTAGGCCTTGACATCATGAAAAACCAACAAAACTCAAAGTGGAATGTAAGTAGAGAATTAGAAATGAAATCCAAATCAAAATAAATGCATTGAAAACAAAAAAATAAATATCATATCAAGTAAAATATATACAAGTTAAAGATGGAAATTTTCAATCAATATTTGGTTCCACATAGTGCTTCATATGGGAACCATTTGTGGTGTATGAAAACAATCTACCATCATTATCCTTGAGTAAATAGGAATTGTTTCCAAGGACACGTGATTATGTATTGGCCTAACCACAATTTTTGAAACTTAGAATTTTTACTCTTATCTACATCAGTAGAATCCCACAACAACACTTTTTGACTAGCTTTAAAGAAAATCATGTTTGATTTTTAATCAAAGTGTTCTTTTACAATATGTTGCTTGCATTTTAAATTCCTCAAAGGAAAATACATCTACTCTTTTAGAGCTATAAGGGCATGACCTCTTTGAGATATGTTAGTATAATTTAGTTCTTCTACTTGTAATGCCAATCTCAAAGAAAATGAGCTCAAGTACAATAGGAATGACAAATCCCTGCCCATATACCAATTGAAATAGAGTTAAACCGATGTTAGATAATGTTGACGCCTCAAAAAATGGATCAAAGAAGTGAAAAGGGACTATGTTTTAGTTATGACATCAAATACAGTAAGGGGCATAAATGTAGTGAGAATAAATTATTCTATGTATACCATGAAGAGGAAGAAGATCAGGAATTGAAATTATCACAAGATCTAGAGCTAAAAGATACGAATCCAACAATATCTTACCATGAATTGACTAGCATCAATACTCAAAAATCCCTCAAGTCAGAAGGTTATATCTAAAGGAAAAGGGTAATAGTGTTGATTGATTCAATTAGTGCCCATAACTTCATCAATTACATATTGGAAAAACTTCTCGTTGTTTTGTATTTTTGCCACCAAAATTTCAAGTAATGATTGCACATGGGGGTACCATAAATTGTTCAGGGAAGTGCCATAGTATTATGTTGAATATGGGGGGAGTATTTATTGAATAGTCCAGTGATTACAATACAAATGCATTGTGTTTATGTTTTATTAAGGGTCCAATGGTTACAATCATTAGGAATAATGACCCTTAATTTTCAAGATCATTTCATGAGATTTTCCTCAAAAGGAAAGGAAAATAAGCTTAGATGTATCCAAGGGAATCCCTTTAAAGTGATAAGCTCTAATAGAATGAAAAAATTACTCAAAAATGGACACCATGGTGTAATTGGGTAGTTGTGTTCATTAGCTGTTCAAACATTTATATTCTCTACTCCAATGTATCTCCCAAAAAAGATCAAAAATCATTCTAGGGTATTTTAAGAGATGCCTAAGAGCATTCCACCTACACAAGCCCCTTATTAAACCTAAAACCCATCATTAAGCCTTATATATTGAGTTATTACATTTCTATTGGTATATTGTTATGTAGGCTAAAACCTTTCATTATACCCTCTCTCTCTCTCTCTATCTCTCCATCTATATATATATATACCAAGAAGATATAGTCTTAGGATCATCTCATCTTTTCTTATACATTTTATTCATTGTAAAAGGAGGTTTCCCCCTTGAAGTGGACTATGATTATTGGTCTTTTATAATTTTTGAAATGCAAGGTTCATAACCTTTTTTTTTGGACCTAATCAAAGATCAAGAACAAGATAAATATTGATGACAATTTTGAACATCAAGAACCTCAAGACTCATTTGAAGAACATGACCATGATGTAATCCACTTTAACCCATTACATATCTTGAATAGACTTAGTACATAAGATAAATAAGGTGGTGGCCCCTCGTAGTTATTCAATCATTACAGGAAATAATGTGGCATGTAAAAATCTAGAAGCTAGTGACCAAGTGAAGATAAGAGAATGTGGATTCTATTATAATGGCTTAATCCATGTGGTCACCATACAAAACTTGAATAAATGCATGAAAAATATTGTTGCATGGAACAAGAAAAGGGGAAACCCCCTCACAATGTAATCCCCATCATATTACTTTGTATGACATGAACTTCGTGATAAGACTTTATTATAGTGTTAGTGTATAAAGTAACAAAAAGTGAGGTTTCCCATTATTAAAACGATATAACCCTTGACTTTACATTAACATAACTTTTAATCATGGTTCAAGTGTAAATTAGGGGTGGAATGTCATATTTCACTTTAACATGTATAACCTCATCTTGAAAAAGGTCATATGTAAAGGTTTCACACCCCATATCAAAATAATGTGTGAGTGCTAGGATGAACAACATTGCCATTAACAAGCAACCCATCATAAAATTCTATCTCCCTCAATAAAATAATATGCAAGCTATGTATCAAGATAATCTACCATATAAGCCATCTCAAATCGCATAATACTTGTAACCAACTGTTGGAGGCTAGAACCATCATGCATGAATTGATGTGTAACATCCCGTGAAACATTATAATGAGGTAAGAGGATCCATAATCATCAAGTTCTTGCTCAACCAAAATGAACTATCTCCAAGAAGGAAAATAGAAGCTCCATCAGTGATTTGAATTTATGAAGGAAACAAAATGATATATAGATTTACAACCAAAACACATAGATATAGTGAAACTTGACATATATTAATAAATGGAAATGTTAAATTTGTATAAATGCAGTATGAAAACAAACTAGCTCAAATGGTGGAAGCTTATCTATGAGAAGAGATGTGATGGCTAAGCGTCTTCACTAAACTATCTTAAAATTAGGCTCAAATGCCTTTTTATCATAAAGAATCAATGAGAAACCCAAAACATCCAAAAACCTAACCTTAGGAGATGAATCGCCAAAGGCTTGTGGACCTTGATGGGGTAAGTTGGAATGTCAACTTCTTTGGGTCATCACTTTGGCATATGATTTTCATTTATCGTGCGTGATAAACTATTGGAAAGGTCTATTCGAGATGTACATTTTTTGACTCCCACTTATTGTTGGTCTATTAAAAAAAAACATCATTTAGGGCCTCAAAACAACTTTGGAGGTTCAGGATCTAAAAATTGTAGAAAAAAACTTCCAAAATAGAAAACTTTGTTGTGAGCTAGTGGGATAGGTGGGTGGCCACATAAATCCTCTTGTATTATTCATCCCCACTTAGGAAGAAATAGTCTCCATTTCGTTAGTTCCTCAATGAGATTGGGGAACTTCTGTTGAACTTGGTCCCTAGTGATTCGCTTGCCTTTGTGTAGGAGTTGGTCTACTTTGACAACTCAATATAGTTGAATCGTCTGTTGACGAGTGTTCTTAATTTATGTGCCCACGATCTGATCAATTGTGGCATATTCAATGTAATCTAGGTTGATATCTACCGGTGTTAGATTCTATATGATTTCTGATGTGTCCAATAATGGAAGAAAGTATGGCCAAAGGCAATCCACACTGAACACCAGGTGAAAGCCAAGGGAGGGGAGGATACTTATCTCAAAAGAATTATCACCCACATCTTTGGTGATGGTGTAAGGTCCATAGTGGAGTGGCTAAAGCTTCCAATGGTCCCCTGCAAGTCATTCCTTCTACAAATTCAACCAAGCATTTTCTCCCACTTGAAACTTGTGTGGAACTCAGTGTTAATCAAGCCATTGTTTGTACTAGTATTGATTTTGTGCAATATATCATGAATTTGTTAGTGAATATGTTGAATTCATTCAATAAAATTGGTAGCTTTTTTGGCTACAGATTGAACCAATGGTTGAAATACCAAGCCCACCTAAAATGGGCCATGGCTAGTTGAGCTATGGAGAGCTCAGTTGTAGTTGTGTTGAACATATGGGAGACTCTCATCCCATGTGAGTGGATTCTTATAGTTGTACATGCATAAAATGTGCACAATCATCCTATTTACGACCTTTTTTTTGTCATTCGTATGGGATGGAAGGTAGTTGATTTTGTGAGCTTGGTGTCCAACAATGACCAAAGGCTCGACCAAAATGCACCGAGTGATCCGAATTGGATCCTTAAACACTCTTATAGTTTCCTGAACTCTGTAAAACTCATACCAAAGTTTTAAAGTGCTATGGATGTCGAGCTTATCAGAAATAACCTTTGGACAATGGAAATTTGTGGTCAGCATGGAGCAATGAGGACCCTTGGTCAAAGCGCGCAAACTGTTGGCCCATGGTAACTGCGTTTTAGCACAAACTGGCAAAATGGGAAGTCAGATCCAAAAACAGAGGCAGTTTTAGCGCTTGGTCATGGGGAAAAGCATAGAATCACATGGAAATCGTTGATTCCGTCAGAAGGCAGGCCCCACACTAAAACCAGAAGGATATCAAAAGGCCCTCAAGCGATAAGTGGTTTCGGCCGAGTCTCGCGCGATTCCATACAACAGGTGACACGCGTCTAGCGAATGAGAGACAAAACCACTCTCATCACGCGGGTAAAGGGCATGCTACTTACCTGCGTGATATGGATGGAGACCATAGGATCTGGAGGCCCCAGATCAATGGCGGAGAAGCAATCCAATGGGTAACCAGATTCGACAGGGAAATAGGTTGAGGCAGATAAGATTTGAGATCCAGCATGACCGATGAGTTGGCAAAGGGAACAGTTTCGCAGACAATCTTAGAGCAACGGAAATAACGACCGTTCAAAGAGAACTGACACTCATTTTGCGAGGAAACAAGTGGCCACCTCTTTGTGAAGCGTTATAGTGATGATGACGCAGAGCAAGGGAATTCCAGCGGACAGAGGTAGGAGATCCAAAGAGGCGGGAAGCAGAAATGAACAGTCAAGGAGCAAATTGGCTTTAAGCCACGAATAGACAAAGAAAGCAGAGAGGAGAAAAAGTAGTAAAAGAGAGAAAAGAGAGAGAGAAGTAGAAATTGCAGAGAACGGAGAAGTTGAGCTGACCTACATAGCAAAGGCGGCATCGAGCAGACAGAGATAGAGAGAGTCCAAGAGTCTGTGAACACTAGAGAAGGCTTGAGAGGTTCAAGAAACTCCTCTGTGTATACTTGTGAGGTATTGAGTACCAAATTAGAATCATACCACTAAGACCATTTGAGGTTGAGTTTCAGTAAGGGAAGTTGGTGTACTCTATAGACTTGTGGGATCCAAGTACAACCCTACTAATCATCATCTGTTAAGTGAGACTCAATTTGAGCTCACTGTTGTAAAACTCTGCTTTTTAAGACACAATAGAAAGGCCACCACTGAAGGCTGGACCAGGAGACGTAACCCAGAAGGATTGGGTGAACTCCTTATTAAATTTGTTGTGTTTATGTGTTTGCTTGTTGTGTTCTCTTACTATTTCAATGTCTGTGTATTTCACAATCTTATCGATCTGTTGCATAAAATAACATAGACAACCCCTAGCATATAAGTCTGTAATACCTTCATTAATTAACTGAGATCATTTACGAGTGATTTCAAATCACTAAGGAACCTTTTATCTCGCTTTGATATGATGGTTTGCAGGATCCCAAAATTTAACCAAACCCATTCAAATAAGTGTTGGAATCATGATTTCCATTACAACAAAACTCGCAGGTGTCAGTAAACAGAAACATCTCCAGAGTTAGTGGATCCTTGAGAGGTAGTTAAACACATGTCATGAAACACATGGGAAGCGTTGGATTATCCAATTCCCAAAAATCTTCCCCCCAGTATGAGTTGAGGGTGTTTCAAACTTGAGACCTTTGGCTCTAATACCACTTCTTGGAAACACGATTGTCATTACACCAAAAAGTGCAAGTGTTAGTAAACAGACACATTACTAGAGTTAATGGATCCTCAAGAGGTGATTAAGCACATTTCATGAAACACACAAGGAGCACTGGATTATCCAATTCCCAACACTTAGTAGTGAATTTTGTTGTGATACTCTTCTTATAGGTAGTCAGAATGGCCATCTTATAAAATCTATTAACAACCACAAACACACAATCATCACCATGCTTGGTAGAAGGAAGGCTAGATATATAGTCCATCGAGATGGATTCCTAAGTTTGGTTAGGAGTAGCCAGAGGGGTGCACAAGCCTTTCTTCTTAATGGCTGGTTTGTCAGTGGTGTAGGCAGTGTATGACCTAATATACTTCCAAACATTCTCTTGAGGTTCGACCAATAAAAATACTTATACAATATTGTTATTGTCTTCTCCACAATAAAGTGCCCTACCACTCAATTGTAATGTGCCTCCTAGATCGGCTTGGCATGCTCACTTGAAGGAACACAAAGGTGTCCCAGGTATCACAACAATGCATCCTTGAGGTGGAAGTATGAAAATTTCTTTCTCGCCATAAACATCTGGTACGTGGAAATAAATTCCAAGTCATTGTTGTATAACTATGGCCACCTAGAGGTCTCATTCCCACAAGAGTTTAGAACTATGGTCAGTGCCACAACTTAGGGATGATTGAGGCATTTTCTAACATAATTGGTCCTACCCTTCTTATATTTGATGTTCAAATGTAATTATTGCAATTGTGTGAACCATTTCCGATGGTGTTCATTCTGTAACTTCCCCTGTGTTTACATAAATTAAAGAGACATGTGATTCATGTGGATGATCACCTCCCTCCCCGTGATATAATATTTCCATTTCCAACAAACCTGCATGATGGAATACATCTCCTTATCACTGTTATAGGGCACCATATGTCCTTGTTGAATGAGGATTGCACCAATATCATAGTCAGAGGAAACTATCTCAATCTCAAATGTTTCTTGCAGGTCTAGTAAGGTGAGGACCAGTGTAGAGAAAAGGTGGTGTTTTAGTTCATTGAATACCTTCTATTGTGACTTATACCAAAAATCCTTTTCTTTTTCTCCATCCTTGGTCAATTGACTTAAGGGCCAAGCAATATAAGAGAATTCCAACACGAATTTGTGGTAGAAATTAGTATGGCCCAAGAATATGTGAAGCTTTGTTAGAGTCATTAGGGGTAGATGTAATGACCCCATTTCTTTTGCATATATATAATTGAATTATTGACCACCGCAAAGGTTTCATGGTTCTATTATAAAATGTGCTTTCTTGTAATTTCTTACACTAGGGGGGATATGTCATAATTAAATTGATAATTGTGACTCTATATGTGAATATGGAAAATAGAGTCAAATTCACAAATTATAATTACATATGTGAGTAACATTAATATATAGCGCACACACACCTATGAAGTATTATAAATATGATCATAAACATATATGTGTGTGAGTAACATCAATGTTATGATGCAAATGCTAATAGAGGACATTATGAACACATTACTAAGTTCATAGCATGTAAATGAAATAAACTTTGATTAAGTGACGATTGAGGTGGGACTCTAACTACCTGCAAGGAAACCTAACTAACTAGAAACCAAAACATAGCAGTAGAAGGGGAAATAAAGATGCATTTGAATGGAAACACTGGGGAGAAGAAGAACTGAAACAAGGAGTGTAGGAGGAAGGGTGCTTTGGCAACAAATCAGGCACACTATGACACAAAGAAAGAAGGGTGAACCAGCTTCACCTCAATGGGCTAAGAGTTGAAGGTTAGTCACTATACTTTGCCTGTAATCTATACCCAACAATGTAATTCATTTTTTCCCTATCGAAGATACTAGTCCTAGTGTGCATCGAATAGGTAATATATGTGTGGAATCACCTTGACAGAGGGTCATTTCATAATTTATGACATCAATTTATGATTTTAAGTTTCCTTGATTCAAGTGCATTCAATTTGTTATTATTATAGAATTTTTGTTCTTCCTATATGAGGAAAAAACAAGCTTACTAGGGATGCAATTCCCTAAACCCTTATTTTCATCTTTAATCCTATTATTAATGTATGCAAGTTGCCATTAGACCTATGTCCCAACAAGGAAGTGATTGTGACCTTTGTAGTGTGTTAGTTGGGGCAACATCTATTTTTCATTGATTGAGATTCATTTTGTATTTATGGAAGTGAATGTTAAAGTGAATTCATCTCCTAGTTTGGGCACTACTTGTTGATATAAGATTGATTACTTATGATCAGTAGATAGTAGTCCCATAACTGAATGAGGGTGGAGGCCTTACCTATAGAATACCTCATTGACTAATTGGTAAAGGCCTTTTTCTGCCCTAAAATTATCCTTCCTTGATGAGTACTTAGACCCCATTAGACTATAGATTTCCCTATGTGGGGTGGAGTTACTACTACAATAAAATTAAGGGAGGAGGGTTTTCCTATGGAGCCCTTTAAAGGTGGATGTGAAAAGGTGAAAAATACCTATGAATTTCCTGTTCTACCCATTGTGACAAGTATTTTAAGGTAGGGGGTGACAACTACATGATTCTAGACTATCAGTGGTTGGGAGGGAATTAAATATTGACCTTGTCCCAATATTCATCCCGGAGACATGTAGCATTGAGCATTTAATTATGATATTGTTGATGATGTTGGAAATATGTAAACCAAGGGGGTCTCCCCGTTATGAAGTCCTAATTAGAACTCACATCATTCGGAGTAGGAGCCCCAACCAAATATACAGTCAGTTTCCATTACTCTTAGGAATCTTCCTTGGATGCAGTTATTAACATACGAGATTATACAAGCAATCTTTGAAACAAGCAAGCTGACATTGTGAGGCATATAATTGCAATGCAGATAGGATGATTTCATGATGAGGAAAGAGAGAGGGAGCCTATAGAAGAAAAGTAATATTACTATCGTAAAAGAGACACACAAGAGCATGAAAGGAGAATCATTCATTAACTTGCAAAGTAGTTCACAAGATAACAACGATCATAAAAGAAAGTAACAACGTACATTCAACAAGATGCATACTAAAGCCAACCAAATAGTTCATTTCCATTAGCATGTGTTAACATAAACATACACCATAAAGAATGAAAGAGAGTCTCACAATTGAGAATTAAGAGTATCTGAAATACTAACTGGTGGTGCAGATTGATCAAGTGGATCAAGGTATGAAAGGTCATGACATGCAAATGATAGAGGATGAAAGGTGTCCCTTGAAGAAATAGTAATTATTATAAAATTAGATTTAGGATTAGGATTATGCACATAAATATCATTTGAAGGAGTCAATGGATCAATCTTCAACTGTTGTTTCATGGGATTAGAATAACATTGAGAATTTTTCCGAATGAGACCTTAATCATGTCAATAAATATAGGTAGGATAAATGAATCATCAATTTGATTTTCAATTTTCCCAATGCCAAAATCGAAAGGAGTAGGAGAGCAGATAAAAGGAGGGGTAGATTCCTCTTGTAAGATTAGATATGCATCATAATTGATATGAGTTGGAAGAGGAAAATCATCTAGGGATTCTGATTCAAATTGTTTCAAAGTGACTTGAACCAAATACTAAAATTTTTCAGCCATGAAATCCAAATCCACATCTTCTTCACTCATAAAAAATATGAAGAAATTGATAAAGAAAATCCTCTAATGTTTCATCATATTGCATTCTAAGTTGATTGATCCTTTTATATAAATATTGATAATCATACATGTCAAAGACTTCACGAAGTTGCTTAACAATTCTTTCAAATGAATGGATGGAAGTGGTTGCTAATGTATGACACAATTGTTTGATATGACCTTCAAGGGTGAGGATGAACAACCTACTCTAAACATCTTTACAATGAATTCCATTAGAGAGACAAAATTGAATAAATTGAATCAAGTATCCAAGGACAGTTAGTTCACCCTCGCTGCCAAACCTAAATTGAGATAAGTTATTGAATATTATCACAGGGATTTTAAGATCTAATCTTTTAGAAAAACACCATGGGATTATAATTTGGGAATGATCCATTGAAGATAAGAGATTCAAAATAGAATCAACGGGCTAGGTTGTCAAATTCCCTCCTCCTCGTACCAACTATTAACGATGTTTGACATCCTTCAACCAAGGGGGTCTTCCCAGTATGAAGTCCCAATTATAACTCACCTCATTTGGAGTAGAAGCCCCAACCAAAAATATGACATGTTTTCATTATTCTTAGGAATATTCCTTGGCTACAATTAACATAAGATATTATACAAACAATCTTTGAAACAAGCAAGTAAATTGACATAGTGAGGCATGCAATTGCAATGTATATAGGGTTCTTTCACGACAAGAAAAGAGAAAGTGGGCCTCTATAACAAAAGTATTAGTACTATCTTAAAAGATACACACAAGAGCATGAAAGGAGAATCATTGATTAACTTGAAAAGTAGTTCACAAGATAACAACAATCATAAAAGCAAGTAACAACGCACATTCAAAAATATGCATACTAAAGCCAACAAAATAGTTCATTTTCATTAGTATGTGCTAACATATACATACACCGCAAATAATGAAAGAGTAGTCTCATAGTCATTCAACACATATGCATGAAAGTGCATTGGTTCTATGAGCTTCATATATTAAATGAAAGTCCCAAGATATATAATTACAATGCTACCACACTATCCCTAATAGTGGAACATTAAGTCACCACTTTCTCCTCCAAAGAAAGATCTTCTCTCCTGTGCCAAGCTAGAAAAGCAAAGGTGGGAAGTTCAGGTCCCAAAATTCCTTTTACTTGAGTTATGAGGGTGTATTTATAACGAATGAGGTGAATCTCCACCTCCCATGTGACTCTTTACCTCCCTCATGACTCTTGAGATTATATTATGACTTTTCAAATTCCTATATGACCTTTGAGATTTTACATGACTTTAGAACTTTGTAGTGACCTTTCACATTCCATGTGGGACCCTTGGGCTTCCACACATGTTACATTTTCTCATTCTATAAAATATAATAATTATCTTCCACAAATGATGTGGAAAGCCACATTGACACATATGAAACTCCCATAAATGATAAATAACACGAAGACAAAGACTCTAACACAAATCCTAACCAATGACTTAACCTAGCTTAGTCTAACCATGACATTCATTCCATCAAACATGTGATGAACATGAAATCTACAGGTCGTGAATGCAAATTTGAACACAGAGATATGGAGCTTACCTGAGAAACATCAAGAAGGTTTAATTCCCTCTCACAATAGCTGCAATAAAATCTATTAGGTCATGACTTCATTAACCAGTCATTTACAATTAAAAAATTGATAAGAACCATAACTTGAACCTGCCATAAAACCATGCTTATAACCATCATATAACCAGATAAATAACAATGATAAAACAACCATTAAAGCCACATAATAATAAGTACATTTAATCATAAGGTACAATGAGGAAATTAGCTCTTATTGACATATGCAAAATCCAACCAAGTTGGGGACTTCCACATACCACCTGACCATATATTGGGCTGAACTAAATCTTTCTTTCAGCCAATCACCCCCGTGCCATATTCCAAGAATGAATGTGGGATATCATGGGATAAAAAATCCATAAACAACCAAGGGAATCCAGAGGTTAAACCACCCCCACCCTTACACTACTGCGATCTCGCCTAAACTAGTCATAGTATCAAAAAAAAAATTGAGCTTGGATGTCTCAATGTAAGGTCCTTATACTACTAGTGTAACCCCTTATTGTTATTAGTGAAACCCCCTTATTATATTTTTGTGCCCATTTAGTCTCCATATTTTTATTATTGTGCCCCATAGAAGCCCACTATTGTTATTGTTGTGCTCTTACAATATTATTGTTATGTAGGCTCTGATTATATTATGACCCCTTAGACTCCTATATATAGAAAATAGGCCTTGTCATCTGTATCATCCAAGAATTCTTCATTTATGTAATTTAAAGGAGCTTTCCCCCTTGAAGAGGCTTATTTTGAAGTCGTTGATTTATCTCTTCTTTTATTTTGTGAGTTGGTTTCATAACATTTGGTATCAAAGCTTTGGATTCTAGGGTTTTGTTGTTACGAATAGGCCATCGTGGATTTGTCATTATAAATTTTTTTCTACGAGGCTTCAGAAGCTGAAATTAAAACCCGGTGGAGACGAAATCCTATTGAACCTCGTATACAAATTTAAGATATTGGTGCACTATATTTTTGGAGATATGACCAAGGACGTTAGGGTTGTTGCAAGCTCTTGAATTCCATCTCAAACAGGAAAATTGTCATAACTTTCTCTTTGAGAATTAGATTCCAATTTCATAAAAACCGACATAAGGAGGACAGATTTTAGTTTGTTGGATATAGTTTTTAGCGCTGAAGGTTAAAACAGTGACACGTGGCACTTCGTACAAGTTCTATCTACTGAATCGATCTCTAATATGGACATCATGGGAGATTGGGCATAACTCTTTCTTGGAGAATCAAATATTGATAAGCCTTATGGGGTTGGAAAGAGGACTAAGAAATAGACCACAGGGAAAAAAGTTCAGAACTTGGAAATCTGAAATTACATAGTTATAATCATTTCAAAATTGAGCTCCTAAAAGAAAGAAAAAGAATGACTAGAATCAAGAAAATAGAAACACCTAGTAAGAAAACTTGGATGAATGATTTGAAGAATGCCATCAAAGATAAGATATATGATTTTGTCTATGGTATGGAAGCTAATATCGATTGTATAGCAGAAAAATTGAAAGGTAACATGGAATATTTGAAGAAAGACAAGGAAGGTTTTAAGGAAGCTTGGACAAAGTTGCAACAAGAAAGGCTTCCTAATGACGAAAAGGTAGTAGAGGAAACTCATGATGAGAAAAAAAGAAATGTTAATCATGATTTCATAGAATATAACCTTGTATTGAAGACCCATCATATTCCAAATATAGATATGAGGAATTTTGATGGAAAGGAATCAGTAACTTGGATACTATAGGTGGAGCAATATTTTGATCTACATGATGTGCAACTGTCACAACGGTACCTATTGCACCTTTATATTTAGAACTGGATCAATTTGTATGGTATAGAGGGATTTGTTCTCGTAAAACACTTGTCATCCGATCAATTTTCACAGAGGAAATGATAGCACATTATGAGGATACAAAGAGATACACCTACTTTAGCCAATTGATAAATCTCAAACAAAAGGGTTCAATGGTAGAGCACATTGAGGACTTCCAAAAATTGAATATAAGGGTAAATGATATTCTAGTGAAGAATAGGATTGAAGGCTTCATAGGGAATTTAAAGGATAACATCCAACATGAGGTTCGTATTTGGGAACCTCATTCATTGGAGAAGGAATTCAAATTGGCAAGAAAAATTATGGCAACAATGTTGAGAAATGGCAACAAGAAATTCGAGTTTAATTTGTCCTTGAATTAAACTGAGAATTAAAATCAAATTCTATTTTCATAACAACATGTAAATAGTTAATTAAGTTTAATTAACTTAATTATCTTAGTAGTTTCAATTTTGAAGTCTTTATGTAGTCATGTATATGTTCTCCCTAAGTTTTGGGGGTCCAATATGAGTTTAAATTGAGTTGGGAATTAGATCACTCAATTTACTGAGTTAAGTTTAGTTAAATTAGTTCTAAATTGTTTTTGGAACTAATAAAGGACTAACAGTCAGTTGGTGCATTAATGCATCCACTAGTGCTACTCCAGTTAACTGAAGATTCCCTCATGAGAAACTCATGCATGTCAGTTTATAGAAAGACCCAGTTGAAACTAGAGTGCAGGGATAGTGTATTATCAGTGGTATTATTTACTGGAGTTAAATATCATGCATGCATTAGAGATTGATCCTATGTTTGGATTGTGCAGTTTTGGAAGCATGAATTCCCTTTAAATACAAGCTATTCATCTTATGAATTATGCAAGAGATTAAGGGCTTAGAGAGATGCAGAATATGCTAAGAATTTAGCTTGAGCTAGCTTGTGAGCTAAGAGAGTTGAGAATACTTGTGTGGAGTTGTTCTAGTGAGAACAAGATTTGCATATTCACTCATATTTCTGATATATGTAATACAAATAACGGGGTTTTGAGCAGTGTCTTTCCCCACATACATCTTGTGTCATGTTCCATTGATTTATCTTCTTCATGTTCATATTGTTTTCATCGATCTATTGGTTTTCATCAATATATTGACTTCCACTGGTTGAAAGTAGAAGTAGATTCTTGTCCTATGAGTTAGTACATTGCATGAGCTTGTGAATCTACAGGATTTTCTACATGGTATCAAATCTGAGAACAGTATACTAGAGGAGATTTCAAAGTTTTGAGTTTTGGATTACAAGTGAAATTCGAATTTGCAATACAGACTTCAAGATCGAAAGATGGCGTTCTATGGTTTGCATCTCGAGTATGCCTTGGAAGGAAGCTCAAATTTTATACCCTAGATGGACATAATGGAGGCTATGTTAGAGGATAATGGCTTGAAGGAATTCGTTGATCAAGAAATTCCTAAACTAGTAGCATCGAATGCAGAGAATTTGGTTAAATGGAAGAAGTTTGTGACGAAGGCAAGGTGGATAATCCTTGAGGGAGTTTGAGACCACATTATCTCAAGTCTCCATGGAAAGGAAACTATGTATGCTATGTGGAAAACATTGACGAACTTGCATTAGAACAACAATGACCAAAGGAAATTGGAACTGAGGACAAAATTTGAAAAATCAAAATGGAGAAAGGAGAAACTATTCCAAAATACTTGACCAAGTTTACTCAATGTCGTGATGAACTTGAAAGTGTTGGAATCACGATTAGCGAGGATGATATGGTCAGTCTTGCTCTTCTAGGACTCCTAAAGAGTCGGCATAGTTATCAGGACTCTATCAATGGTCAAGAGAAGTTACCAGATTGGTAACGATTGTGGTTAGATTTGATACAGGAGGAGATCAGGAGGACACCAGGGATGGCTCTTCATTAAAGACTGACGATGAATAAAATTGTTCCTTAGCGATTAAGGTGAAGAATGGGAAAGGGAAAGTTTCCCATTCCAAATCGGATTCTTATCATGGAGGTAAGAAGAAAGACATGAAAAAAGTTAAATTTTTCATTGTCATGAGCTAGGCCATTTTGCTACAAATTGTTCACTCAAGAAGTCCAAGAAGTCCTCAAGAGGAGCAGTGGGTGAGGCTTTGGCCTCTCAATTCAAATTGGACTTTTCCCTCATTGCATGCATGGTGTCATCATTGATGGGAAGTATATGCTACTTATACAGTGGAGCTTCATTCCACATGACTAGCGACAAAGAGTTATTTAGTGACCTGGAGGAGAAAGATCTCCATATGCATATCGAGATGGGTGACGACAAGAAGTATAGTGGTAATAGATTGGTCATGATTACTTTCCAGAGGGAGCATGGGAATCAACTCACCTTAAAGAATTTTATGTATGCACCCAGGCTAAAGAAGAACTTGGTCTCCATTGCCATGCTTGAGGATAGAGGCTATGACATGATCTTCACAAAAGGAAAGGCATTCATTTGACACACAACCATAGTTCAAGTAAAGAAGATAGGGATTCAGGTGAAGAATCTCTATACGTTGGAGGTATAGGAGTGTGTTGCTTTGAGCACAAAATCCGAAAGGGTGCAGAGTCGAGACGTTGGTGAGTTGTGGCGCATGCGATTGGGCCACTGGCATCATGGGGCTTTGAATATATTGCAGCAGATCTCTATCGGTCTTCCCAAAAGTACGCTTGAGAAATTTGATACGTGAAAGGGGTGTACTTTTGGAAAATACACCAAGTCTTCCTTTCATGACAGAGACAGTCGAGCAGAGGCTATTACAGAGCGAATCCATTCAGATGTGTGTGGACCATTATCGATAACATCCATGGCCAAACACATGTATTATGTTATATTTTTTATGACTTTTCTCAAAAATGTTGTATATTTTTCATGTAGAAAAAGGATCAAACTTTCACAAAGTTTTGTGAGTTTAAAACATTGGTGGAGAAAGAGTCAGGCAAGAAGGTTAAAACTCTACTTAGTGATAATGGTGGTGAGTATGTCTCAAACGAGTTTAATAACTTCTATGCAACGGAAGGGATTAAATGAGAGTTGAAGGCACCACATAACCCTTAGCAGAATGGGGTGGCCGAGATGAATAACAAAATCATAGTAGGGGCAGCGAGGGTGATGTTGCATAATCAAGTCCTACAACTACACTTGTGGGCTGAGGCATGCAACATAGTGTTTTATGTTTAGAACCATAGCCCACATCGGATACTTGAGATGAAGACACCAGAGGAGGCTTATTTCGGTAAGAGGCCAGATGTTGGTCACTTCAAGATTTTTGCATCATCGGTATATTTCCATGTGACCAAAGATGCACAGAAGAAGCTTGAGTCGAGAAAAAAATTGGGGATATTTGTGGGATACACTGATACATCTCACAACCATCGGGTGTACTTGTCGACCAGCGGGATGACAGTGGTTCACAAGGATGTCAGATTCGATGAGGAGAAGGCCATGAGATTTTCCCTTGAGAGGGAGCTTGAGCTACATGTGGATGAGAATATTTTATCTCCTAATGTTGAGGAGCCTTAGATTGACATGGAGCAACCACATGCAGAGGATCCGGGAGTGGAGACATCCACTCAGGCAGAGTCTTCCAGAGAGGGAAGAAAGCACACCAGAGAGGCTAAAAGATTGGTGGATGATGCACAAGAGAATGTTTGAGCACCCACTTCTCAAAGCAGATAGAGGAGGTCACCTGAGAGGTACACTGGATACATGGCTCTTATGGACGAATGTGTTGTGATAGAGTCGTCTTCCTTTAAGGAAGCAATGCAGCAGCTAGTTTGGGTTGATGCCATGGTGGAGGAGTATGACTCCATACTTTGTAACAGTGTTTGGGATGTGGTCCCGAGACCGAAGGACAAGTTAGTGGTGAGCTCCCATTGGCTTTACAAGGTAAAGAAAGCTATATATGGTAGTGTGGAGAATCATAAGGTTAGATTTGTGGCCCATGGCGTTTCACAAGTAGAGGGGATTGACTTTGATGAGACCTTTGCTCCTATTTCAAGGTAATCTTCAATCAGATATATAATGGTACTATTAGCACAAATGGGTTGGAAGATACATCAAATGGATGTGAAGACAACCTTTCTTAATGACATGATTGAGGAAGAGGTGCACATAGAGCATCCTGAAGGTTTTGAGACCTTCGACTGTGAGTCACATGTGTGTCGGCTTAAGAGATCATTGTATGGGATGAAGCAAGCACCCTGTGTTTGGTACACCGGGATAGATAGCCACTTCACCGAGTTGGGCTTCAAAAAGAGTGAAGCAGATGCGAACCTGTACCACGTAGTGGTGGAAGGTAAACAATTGATCATTATACTTTATGTTGATGATATCATATTGACATGTGATGATAGGTTTATCAAGTCTTGCAAGGAGGACCTTGCAAGAGAGTTTTAAATGAAGGACATGGGGCTCATGCATTAATTTCTTGGCATGGAGTTATGGCAGGGAGATGGGGATTTGTTTCTGTCTCATGGAAAGTATGCCAATACTTTCCTAGGATATTCCGCATGGACAGCAGCAAACCCATGGAGACTCCTCTAGCAGGTAACTAGAGGAAGGAGGATTATACTTCAGGGGAATTAGTGGAAGCTACTATTTACAGGAAACTTATGGGTTCACTCATGTACTTGGTGAACACACGAACGAATATGTGCTATTCATTTAACCAACTTAGTCAAGTGATGGTTAGGCTTACCAAACTATCTTGGAAGGCAACAAAGCATGTATTGAGATACCTCAAGGGCAATTCTCAGGATGTATTATGATATAGAAAAACAAAGGGAGTGAAGCTTCAAGGCTTCACCAATGCAGATTGGGTAGGATTCCATCTGACGGGAAGAGCACATCAGGAGGGATCTTCAGTATTGGGTTAGAAACAATTTCTTAGTACATTAGGAAACAAAGATCAGTTGCACTCGGTTCAGCAGAGGAAGAGTACATGGTTGTGATTCAGGCAACGTGTGAGGCCATCTGGATGATGAAGATCCTGGTTGGTTTGTTTGGTTAGCAAATGGATCCAACTGTGTTTTACTGCGATAATTAGAGTTGTAACAAACTCTTTGAAAATCTAGTTTTTTATGGTCGATCCAAGCATATTGATATCCGATATATTATCTCAAATATTATGTATTGAGGCGGTTTATGTTGTTAGAGTACATTCCCATGGAGGAGAAAGATGATGACATTTTGACAAAGGCATTGTCAATATGTAAATTCGAGTTTCATAGAGACAAGATCGGGGTAGTTGATAATCCCTTTCTTGTTGACAGGGAGTGTTGAGAAATGACAATAAGAAATTCTAGTTTAATTTGTCCTTGAATTAAACTAAGAACTAAAATTGAATTCTATTCTCATAGCAACTTGTAAATAGCTAATTAAGTTTAATTAACTTAATTATCTTAGGAATTTTGAGTTGGAAGTCTTTTTTTAGTCATGTATATGTTCTCCCTAAGTTTTAGGGGTTCAGTATGAGTTTAAATTGAGTTGGAAATTAGATCACTCAATTTACTGAGTTAAGTTCAGTTAAATTAGTTCTAAATTGTTTTTGGAACTAATAGAGGACTAACAGACAGTTGTTGCACTAATGCATCCGCTAGTGCTACTCCAATTAACTGAAGATTCCCTCATGAAAAACTCATGTGTGTTAGTTTAGAGAAAGACCCAATTGAGACTAGAGTGTAGGGATGATGTACTATCAGTGGTATTATTTATTGGAGTGTAAATATCATGCATGCATCAAAGATTGATCCTATGTTTGGATTGCACAGTTTTGGAAGCGTGAATTCCCTTTAAATACGGGATATTCACCCTAGGAATTACGCAAGAGATTAGGGGCTTGGAGAGCTACGGAATAGACTAAGGATTTCGCTTGAGCTATCTTGTGAGATGAGAGAGTTGAGCATACTTGTGTGGAATTGTTCTAGTGAGAACAAAATTTGTATATTCACTCATATTTATGATATATGCAATATAGATAGCGGGGTTCTGAGCAGTGGATTTCCCCAAATACATCTTGTGTTATGTGCCATTGATTTATCTTCTTCTTTTTCATATTATTTTCATCAATTTATTGGCTTCTTCTGGTTGAAATTAGAAGTAGATTCTTGTCATGTGCTTAGTACATTGTATGAGCTTGTGAATCTACAGGATTTCCTACAAAAAAGGAAGCCTTCCACTCATAAATATAAATATGGAAGTGTTTTTCCTCCTAGCCTTCCACAACCTACAATGTTGACACCACAACAATTAGAAGAAAAAAGAGCAAAAGGACTTTGTTACAGTTGTGATAGAAAATGAACTAAAGGTCATAAGTTAGCTGAGAAGAAATTAATTTACATACATGGGGAAGAGGAGGAAGAAAAGGAACAAGAAACGTCAAAAAAAGAGGATATACACTAGGAACCAACCCCAGAGAAAGAATAAATGAATCTGACCATATCTTGTAATACATTAAAATGAATTACCACTCCTCAAACTCTCAAGATAGAAGGACATATCAAGAAGAAAAAGGTAATAGTTATGATTGATTCAGGTAGTGCCCATAATTTTATTCATTGTAAGATAGCTAAGGAATTGAATTATTTCCTATATCTAGCACCAGAGTGTCAAGTAATGGTTAAAAATGGAGGAACCATAAATTTCTCTAGAAAGTGCCATAATATCAATTTGTCCATGGGAGAATATGTCTTGAATATTCCAATGCTCTCCATTCCAATGGGTGGTGTTGATGTTGTACTAAGAGTCCAATGATTACAGTCTTTGGGGACGATAACTTTCAATTTTCAAGAAATTTTCAAGAAAGTTTTTTGGAAAGGAAAGGAAGTTGAATTAAGGGATATTGTAGGGAAACCAAGAAACATAATCATCCCTCATGGTATGACAAAGCTTCTAAATAAAGAACAATGGGGCGTAATTGCACAATTATGTTCACTAGAGGTTCAAACAATGAAATCATATATTTCTCCTAATCTCCAAAAAGTCTTGGACAATCATTCTAAGGTTCAAGCAGTGGAAGATCACATTGAGCATCAAAAACAAGTTCTCCAACTCTTAAAGGATAACCTCACTTTGGCACATAATCAAATGAAACAATAGGTAGATTAACATCGCAGCGAAATAATTTTTGATGTAGGTGACTGGGTATTTTTACAACTACAACCATACAAACAAATGTCCTTCAAGCTAGCTAAATGGTCCTTACAAGGAGTTGCAAAAGATTGGTACTATGGCATGCAAATTGGAGCTTCCTGCATCTTCCCGAGTGCACCCAGTTCTCTATGTTTCAATCTTAAAGAAGGTTATAGGTGACAAGCTCCCATTTCAAACAATATTGTCTGAACTTGATGAGGAAGGAAAAATAACATTGGAACCTGAAGAATTCATGGAAACATGAACCCGACAACTACGAAATCAATCAATTTCAAAGTATCTCATCAAGTGGAAGAAATTACCCGCTGAAGATTCCACATGGGAGGATGATAATTTTATTCCAAAACTACTAAAGTGTTGAGGACAATAGTTTTTTTGAAGGAGAAGGGTATGTTACGTCCCTATACTACTAGTGTAGCCCCTTATTGTTATTAGTGCAAATCCCTTATTGTAGTATTGTGCCCATGTAGTCCCCATATTGTGTTTATTGTGCCCCATAGAAGCCCACTATTTTTATTGTTATGCCCTTATAATATTATTGTTATGTAGGCTTTGATTATATTGCGACCCCTTAGACTCCTATATATAGAAAGGAGGTCTCGTCATTTGTATCATCCAATAATTATTCATTTGTGTAATGTAAAGGAGGTTTCCCCCTCGAATAGGCATATTTTGAAGTCATTGCTCTATCTCTTCTTCTATTTTGTGAGTTGGTTGCATAACACTTAGAATTCCTTCACCATCCCTTAAGGAATTTTCCTGTCTCCACCCACCCATTGAGGGCTTCCCAGAGAAAACCATCTCCACCCCCAACCCTTGGGATTTTCCTGAGACCACCTCGCCTGGATCCAAAACCCTCCAACAATCCAAAGCTCAACCAAGAATGAATCCCATCACACCATGGCTATCCGAAAATGGCAAGGCAAGGCTAAAAACACTATCGAAACCTGAAAAAACCCATGCTAATGACAATAAATGAACCAAATACACACATGCATATACTATGCATGCCAAAACCATCTAGGAAATCATACATGAAACCTGTTACCTACAAGTATTGTCACTAAAGCTACTTGATCTGACCTTTCCTTGTTTGATCCTTGATTTCCTTTGTTTTCCTTGTCCTTCCTTTGCTTGCTTGCTTTCCTTCTCCTCTTGGTTCTCTTCTCCTCTCTAAGACTAATTCCAAAACTAAACTAACAAAAAATCCTCCAAACTGATCCTCTGATGTCTTTTTATTATGCCTCTAATTTCTTCATTTTTCCTCTATTTTCCTTCAATTGCCTCCTCACATGCAACATGTGATCTTTCACCTTCCTAATTTAGGAGATCTTATCTTAGAGAAATATTATTTTATTATGAGGGAAGTTGAACACCTTCTATATAAATAGAGGTGCAGTTCCTCTCATTTTTGCATGGAGATTTGGGGGGAAAATGTCATAGCAATTTGAAATTTCTATTATTTTTCTTTGTGAATTTTGGCTTTGGATATTTCGAGTAAAACAAATTGTCTTGGGAAAGACATGTTCTAGATGGATGAACTTTCTTTGGATTCACAAATTGATGCTTAAATGAATATTATTATCTTATTGTGAGCGTTATCTTCCATTTTGTTACAATTGTTGGATTGGGGTTTTCTCAAGCCTTCTCATAAATGCTATATCCTTTATTGAACTTTGATTCCTTTATATGAAAAAATTGTCCTCATTGTATTCCTTGACCTTAAGTATCCTAGTTTGGAAATTCGTTGGGGTTAGAATAATAAGTTGTCCTTCTCTTTTCCCACTCCATCCAAGGTCTTCAATGATTGACTCACTCTTGTCTAACTCCATACGCCCAAAAATTCCAATGAGTCAAGGCATTGATCCTCCATTCTCCATCGCTTTATACTTTTGTGTAAATCATTATATTTAAAGTAGCATGTGTTTGGGAATCTATTTGAGCATTTCGAAGGCCTATCTTGATCCATCAACTCTTTTACCTTGCTATTTCATTTCACCTAGAGCCATACATTATTGAAGATTATTCTAGGATGTTAATTAACAAGTTTCTTAAAAACCCATTTGGCTTAGGATCTCTTAGGTATTTAAGTCTTGTTGAGAAAACCTCCCTTATGGGGATAACATTTTCCCACAAAACAACAGGGGGGTTCTCTACTGAGGTGATATTGGTAATGGATCCCATTGTTGTCAGGGATCTAGTGTGGCCTAACACTAGGGTGTTAGATTTTGCAATAACAATACACATTGGTATCTTTGAAACAATCTTTTGTAAATTGAAAATGAAGTTTGTATTAAAACTTGGGCTCTATAAGTTAACTTTTGTTTTAACCACCTCAGTAGCATGTGGAAACCGCATCAATATCATAGTTCACACATACGAAAATAGATATGTATGGTATTTTAGGAAGATCTTATAGGGTCACAAACCTCAACCCTAAATAGTTGTAATTGGGAAATACAAAAGCATCACCCCAACCCCAACAAATATGAATATATGTTAAAAACTAAGTAGAAATGGAAGAAAGGATGTTTCTATCATATTGACTTTTTGTCCCATAGTTGATAGAGAAGAGGATTTGGATATTTGTCTAGGAAAAAATATAAGTGACTATGTAGTAGCTTATTAAGATAATAGTGCCCATCTACTCCATAGTGAGTGACTATTTTTCATTATATTATGCTTTGTAAATGTGAAAATAATAAGGCATGATTCTTATTTCTCATTTAATTTTTTATCCTCATGGGTTTCTCTAAGTTAACTTTCACATTCAATGGATTAACATTGTGAACTTTTTCCTAATGTACTTAATTTCTTGGTTATTTTCTGTATTAAAAGCAATATGTTTCTAATATTAAAATTTTAATCATAAGTAATGGACAAGCAAAGCAAACATCATGTCAAACCATACAACTTTATTCATTTGTAAGGATTCAATGGAAAACTAGCATAGTAGAGATTATGTCAAATCATATAACTCTATTCATTTGTGTTTCGTCAAACCATAAAAATCTATTCATTTTTGTTTTGTCAAATCATACAACTCCATTCATTCATAGAGATTGAATTTCAAACTAAGATAAACATTATATCAATTCATACAACTCTTTTCATACATAAAAATTGCATGTTTGTAACAATTAATTGGCAAAGCAAAGCATACATATAGTAAGTATAATAATTTTGATGTCATTCAGCAACTTTATTCATTTGTGTTTTGTCAAACCATATATTTGTATTGATTTGTGTTCTGTGAAATCATATATCTCTATTCAACTCTATTTATTTGTGTTTTTCCAAATCAAACAACTCTATCCATGTATAACATTAGCATGTCAAATCCTACAACTCTATTCATTTATATAACAAAATAAAATACAATAAAATGCTTATGTTTTTGTTTTTAATATCAAATTATACACTATTCATTTATACAACAAAACAAAATAACCATATAACATTTCAATGTCAAATCCTGCAACTCTATTCATTTATACAACAAAACAAAATACAATAAAGTAATTATGTTTTTGTTTTTAATATCAAATTATACATTATTCATTTACAAAACAAAACAAAATACAATAAAGTGATTATGTTTTTGTTTTTAATATCAAATTATACAATTTTCGTTATGAAAAACATCATTATATCATATCATTTATCAAAACTATAGTATTATTATTAAAAATATATATTTTTCAACTTACTCACCTAAACATAAAATTCAATTAAAATAATATGTAATATACAAATTATTATATATTAATTTTTATCTCAAGTATTTAACTTATTACATGTATTGAGCTTTGAAACTTGATAGTCATAATGGTTCACTTTTCTCATTTATCTTTCACTTTCTTAAAATTTATAATCTACCTATTATATGTTTTGGAATTTTTTGGATATATTTTTAGTTGAATTTTCTCTGGTTTCCACTGGGATTGGTTGAAATTATAAGTTTGAGCTTTGAACTCCCCACATTTAAAGTGTCTCAAACAAATTTCACACTGCCAAATCTATATATATAATTTAAAACACATTTTAA